>BMAO01017989.1:0-145423 GCA_019973975.1 Trichonephila clavata | reverse complement strand
TTTTAAAAAATGTCCAATTCCCCTCCCCTAAAATTTAGTTCAAAAAGGCATTATCTAAAAAAGTTTGCTAGATATTTCTTATCCCCTCCATTAAAATGTGTAAACATGTTGAAAATATACTTACTGAAAATTTGAGGACCCTACATTAGTTAGTTTCTGAGAAAAAGGTACATAAAGAGGAAAATATTGCATTTTGAGAAAACAGGCTTTAAAGTAAAAGTTTGTAATTTTTGGCGATTTACTTCTTTTAAAACTTTCCAGAAAAATATGAAACATTTTCTTTGCCTCTGCCCTTCTACAAAAGACCTTATAATTTTCTTTTTTTCATTACTTTTAGCAATCTAGCTTTTTTTTTTTTTTTTTTTTGTATCTCAAGATGATTTCGTTGCGCTACATGAATCCTACGTGCATCTAATTTTTTAAAGCATGACACACAATTAAAACCTGGTCAGTACCACAATGTTTTAAAATGATTAATTTGGCTACATGGCCCATATTGAATTGTGCAATTGCCATATTTACCCCTAATTTTAGAGTTTTTAACTCCACAAACGTAGATTTTGGAATGACTGACCATATGGTATTATTAACTGACTCATTGGGGTTTTGAGTCTTTCCCTGTAGACATTTTTTTAATAACCTAGGGTCAGCTAAATCTCTAAAAATTGGCTTAATTTCATTCATGAGGGAAGATGGCATATGGGTATGTTTTTTATGGTCGTAATGCTTTTCGTTAAATTCAGCTTTTGCTTTCTAAGAATTGCACCATGAATTTGTACCCGAGGGACACAATCCATGTTGAGGGCTCTCATTTGTAGATAAAAGATGGAAATAAACAGCCCAAACAGCAGTTTTCATGTTGTGTAAATCATTAATATTGTTTCTAATGGCCATACCATAATACCTCTGAATTTTTTAAATTAAAATATCAATGAGTCGATTGCGTCCACTTAGGCTTCTTCCATCACTTAATTTTTTTCCTCTGTTTTTTCTTTTGAGATTCAAAAGACGGGTACCCATACGTTTTTTGATATGCCCAACGCACTCTAATTTTTCCACTTGAGTGTCATAATGATTCAGGGCAAGTATTGATGAAAAACCTCTTGTGAATCTCCATCGCCCAAATATTTTGTGTAACGAATGCCATAATGAGCTTCGGATCTTTCAAATATCGCCGTTACACCTTTCACTTCCATGCCTCCACTTGTTCCTCTATAGTTGGCAATACATGATGGTTCATGAACAGAATTAAATGCAGTTTTGCACCGCCAATGTTTCGAAAACACTTCAAAGTCAATAACTTTTCCAGCATCAACACTCGTAGCTGTAATAATACCATTGAGGGACTGGCATCCTCTTTTCTGCCATGAAACATCTAAGGCAACAGCAATGTCTCGTCTACCTTCTATTCGTGTTGCCTCCTCAATAGAATTTCTCATTTATTTTCCACAGGTAAATTTAGAAGAGTCGAACAAAAGTTCTGTATAAGAGTACTTAATTTTTCAGGTGGAGATAACAAGTTCATATGTCCAAAGAATGTTTCTGCACCTGAACGACCTCTTCCAATAGATCTGAAAGCAAATACCAATCTGATATTTGAGTGGAAAAGTTTATTTTTATTCTTCAATTTAGTTGATGTATGGAAACCATGTTTTTTCTGTGCAAAAATTACAACAAAGTACCATATAATACACAATTCCAACTCTTTTAGAAGCCTCCAATGAGATGGAATGGCCACAGTTTTTACAAACAGCAAAGTTCAATAAAGCTTTATTCAATAAATTTAATTCTATTAAAACAATTTTTTCATTACTTTCTTCCATATCTTCATATAAACTGTTGTTTGAAATAAGTTATCGTTTTGAAGCACTTTGAATAACAGTTTCTGGGCTGTCTGATGTGATAGCTGGAACATTTTGAGCAATCATTTTTTGAAAGCCGACATTTTTGAGTTTTTTAAATATTTTTTTAGATCTTCCCATAATTTTGTCGTTAATAAAATACTGATAAATAATTTAATGTAAAACGTGGATTAAACAGAAAAAAAAATCTGCATAAATAAATTAGAATTCACAATTAGCAAGTTCAAGCAAGAATAATCCCATTTTACAACAAACCAAACGAAAAAAAAATAACTGTGCTGAGTTGTCTTTTCCTTTCTTCAAAGAAAAATCGTTTTATTTATACGTAAAAAAGGTTATACTAATTGTGGACAAAACAAATCGCACTGTTATAGAAAAATTAAGCATGATGAAAGACAGGTGCTTCTCGAGGAGCACTTGTCACGCGTCAAAGAAAGTGGCTTCCTTTTAAAAAATAAATAAAAATACTTCTAATTATTGTATTTCCATATATCATATATCATTTTAAGCAGAAATGTTTGAACTTTTCAAAAATACAAAGAAGTCAAAATCGATCATTTTTAATTCAGTAGTTCGAATGTACCAAAGGAAAATAGAGCTATTTTGTATGTTTTTATTTGATTCTATAATTATTACTGCATCAACAAATTGCATCAGTATAACTTAGATTCTAATTCATAAATTTGGGTTATTTTTTTTAAAGTGACTGTGCAAAACGTAATAGATTTTACTATAAAAAAATTTGATCCTCAATTTACAGGAGTCGATTGGCTGGGTTTACATCTGTAATCAAGACTGAACTCTGTAAAGAGAAAATGGGAGGTAGAAGGATAAGGAAAGAAAGGCGAGAATAAAGAAATATCGTTAGGTATCCCGAGGACCCTTAATCTGGGTGTATGAGCATTAGAAATGGAACTTTATTTCCTTTTTCAATCAAAAGTAAAGTACCCTTGGGCACATTTCTAGGCTATTTTGGAATAGACCAGGACAAGATCATGAGCTTCCATAAAAGTTTTTTGAAAGAAAAAGTGCTGAATATTTTAGGAAATTGACTCAAAATATTATAAATTCTCTTCCAATCTATATGTTTCGCATCTTGAGGAGATGCATTCATTTATCTGCAGTATAAAAGACTACAACAATAACAACGTAAAATGGAAAACTATGCAGCTAATAACTCCTTCAGTTGCTAAATGTTCGATGTGTACTTCCTATTTCTTTCATTTATAAAATTATCATCAGTTTCTGACTGTAAAGTTTAGCTATGGCGAATGTAAATAATAGCTTGTATATGAGTCCAAGATTAAATGTGAATCTTGATATTATATGTAAGAGAATTACAGACTAGTTTTGGGGGAAACGAAGGGGTGAGTGAGAGAGAGTACTTATTAACGCCCCACTCTAAAAAAACACGATAACTATTGGTGACGGACTCGTAATTTTGAACCTTGGTCAGGTGACGAGAGCAATATCTGAGCAGGAATTCCCCTCTCCATACAATCACCCATACCACCAGGAGGACTTTGGCTTCGACAGATTTTACGTGCATCGGTTTTCTACACGGTGAATCTTAAGGGGTCCTATGACTCGATCTTATTGAAATAAATTGATCGATAAATCGTTGTCCATTTTTCTTTTTATTTATTTTATTTATTCTTTTCAAGTTTATGTAATTCCATTTTCTGTAACTAACTCTAATGGCAGAGGAAGATCCCTGTTTTGAGTTTGGAACTCCATATTACATGGCATATGCCATTTCACCAATAAATCTTCTAATACTGGGTTCTTCTCTACTGAAAAAGAATTTGCCAAGTTGCATTATTTCACAAAGTAAACCAAAGTATTAATATTTTTTTCAAAATGAAATTTCTAAAGGAACATTTCAAGAAGAATTTTTCTTACAACTTTACAAAAATTCCTATGAAATAGAGATTTTTTTTTCTCTTTTTTTTTTCCAAGTCAAGAAAAAAACAAATGTTTTCAAAGTGCTTAACTTTATATGAATCTCAGAAATATATATATATATATATATATATATATATATATATATATATAAGGGAAGGATAATTTGTGTGGTCCCCAAAGTTTGACACTTTACTCCTGAGTACTTTATACATACCTGATTTTCTACCTATACAAATCAAATAAGGATAAATAAATTCTATATCATCTTCTTCAGCTCCCTGTTAATTACGCATGTTCTATGAATACTTGAGCAGAATTATTCAAACAATAAATATTGGTTAATTATTTATCAGAATTAATATTTTTCTGATATTAAATAAATAATAATTTTTATATTTTTAAGAAACTAATAATTTTTAAATAATTAGTTTTTAAGGAACTGCGCGATTACAACTACTTTATACATTTGAAAGTTGGAATGTTTTATTATTTTTTTCATTATGTTCGTAGCACAACGCCAATATACATAAATTGAAACTGTCATTGTAAAAAGACTATAGACTATTTAGGCTTAAACTACAACGTATTCCAAGTAGACTACAATGTTTAAATGCTGAAATTAAACTTAAAATTATCTTTTCCTAAATCTTTTCACTATTCTCTTCCGATTGTTAAATTTGTTGCTTTTTTTAAGAAATATACATTTGATAAAATATCGTTTGGTGGATTAATTATATTTTTTAATAAATCGATCAGTAGCTATTATTTTAACAGATTTGTTTGAATATGTAAATCGTTTGCTTTGACTTAATGACTGTTAACTGTTTCTGCGACTGATTAAAAATATATTTTGTGAAAAAAAATAATTCTATAGTTCGAGTTTTGTCATGGAGTTTGTTGCATGGTTGAGTGATAACTGAGGCTTTTTTTCAATAGTGTTTGTAGAAAAAAGGATATATTGGATGAAGTTGATATTTGAACTGTATATGTAAGAAAATTCAAGAGCTATTGAAAACAATATTTTAGAGGAATATGTAGTTGAAGTAGTTATTAATACACACACATTGAATAGGAAATACGTTTGGAGCATATAAAATTGAACAGATTCTCCAATTTTATCTGAATTTTTACATAAGTATCAAACATGGATTTTGTTTAAAAAATACAATTGATTATTAGAATAAATTTTTTATTTCAACTTAATGGATTCTTAAAGGTATAAAACTAATTCTTGTCGAAACAGCCATCATAAAAATTATACTTCGAAGAGAAACAGGGCTTTTCTTTTTTGGCCCTGTAAAAATAAATAGATGGAATCCTTCTTAAGAAATTCTTCAGAAACAGAAGTTGCTTTTGGAATATTACAAAATAGTAAGTAATTTTGGAAATAGATAATTATGTTTTTTTAGAAAATTCGATTTAAAATATTTCTATAGTTTCAACAGTGTAATAAAAACAAGCAAAATAAAGATGATGGTTGATTTTTGAGTAATAATATTTTCTCCAAATGAAGGTGACAGATTCATTAACTAACGCATTCTATTTGTTATGTTGTCGTTATGACTGAAAGTTATTTGGTTTAAGAGGACACATTACCCTAAAAATAATCAAAATATCGAATTTTCTTTTATCACTTCATTTTAATTCAGAGAGTTTTCTAAATATGTGCGTAAAATTTCGTAGCTCTAATTACATTATTTAACTAATTAAATTCTTTTTAATAGAATGTCGAAAAAAAACCCCTGTATTTAGCTCTTACATTTATTTTACTGATCTTTAAAACTTTAAATGGCTTTTTCTCGGGTTTTTATATTTCATGATAATCGTGCAATTAAAATGCAAAGGCTTTTTTTTTAATTCAATAAAAAGTCTTGAATTTTTTTCGGGCTACTTTGTATATTTTTTATTATTCTGTGAGTGGAATAAGAATTTATGTTAATGTATATAGTAATTCTTTTTTAAATCATCAAAGTTAGATATGACCTGTTTTTTTAATGATTTTATAATGTCCGACACGGAAAAAATTGCAAAAATAAAAGTATCAATCGTAATACCGAACCCATGCACAAAATTGTGAGGAACACTTCTAAGAGTATTAGAAAAAAAAATGTTTAAAAATATTAAGGAGTTTGTAACAGCAGTGAAAATTTTACATTATTGAGATATATTAAAATTTTTTTTTTATTTAAAATAATTGTTTGTTTAAAAATGGTGCTTTTCTTCTGAAATTATGTATTACTTACGTGTTTAACAAATGTAACGTGTGTTTTCACATGGGTACATGTGAAAACATTTTTATATAAATATATAAATAAAACAAATTGTGTACAGAGGTTACACAATTTGTACAGGGTGTGTGTGTTTCCTTGCTTAAAAATAAGGTGTTTTTTTTTGTATCATGTTGCACTTTTTTAGTATTATTTGTCTTTATGATTTTTCTAAGAACTATCGTAACTTAAGATTATAAATATTGATTTTACTAATAGCTACATTTTTCCTAGAGCTTCTGAAACTAAGAACATTAAAAAATTACTTTAACAGAAAGCAATAAAAATCAGAATATTTTATTTATAATTATATATTTGTTAAATTAAAATGCTTCAATTGTCGGAAATTTATACATAAGAAATTTTGTAGCTACTCAGATAAACTACTAAAATTTCCAAATTTGTTTTGAAATAAAAAAAAAGATGGCATATTTATCTAATTTATATTTATTGATATTTTAATTTATTGGGTAATAAAAATATACTTTATTACTTCATCTACTTATCTAATGGATCTAAATTATTGGAAGATTCAGCTTGTCTATTATCTTTATTGCAATGTCTTATTTATGAGCTATATGTTTTTTTGACAAAGAGGAGAAAGTGGGCGGTACAACCCTTAGGGGGCGCTGGAGCAGCTTACGAGGGCGGTGTAAAACGCAGTCGCATTAGAAAGAGGGACCATAATTAATACGCGATGCTGGTGCACGCAGTCTTAGTTAATTACTAAAGTTATAAAAAATAAGTTTAAAAATATTTTGATACTTAGTTTTTCAAACAAACAAACCAGGCCTGAATGATTTTACGCAATAAAATTTTTGATCATTCCTTAACAAAGGACGTGTGCGCATGTGTGTCATGCAAAATTGCCAACCTTAAACACAGCCCCATCAGAGTTGGAAAACCACATATTCCCTGATTTATATATTAATGTAATATTAATAATATTTTCAGGAACAGTTCAAGCTTTTTCCGACATCTTTATCGATGAAAAAGAATGAAATATGCGTAGTACTTCAAATCGATATTTGAACTTGCGAAACTTTTGAACAGTGTAATGTAAATATTTATAAGGGTATTAAATGCATAGATTACCTTTATACAAAGTAATGGGATATAGCCATTAATGTTGACAAAAAATTTCTTTTAAAACGGGTAATGCTACAAATATGTTTGGCAATCTTTAGTATGCTAATAATTAATTAAATAATAAATCTCAATTTATAAGATATTTGTTAGGCGTAAGAAAACGCTTCATTATTTAGGTTTGACTTATCAATTCTTTTAATTGATAGGTATGTGTATGCAAGACATATTCACTTTCTGTCATTGATTACAAATTTCTTAAGAATAATGATCATTTGCAAAACTATAATTTTTATTTATTTACAAATACATATATTTTTTTTTTGTTAATAGCTTTGGTAGTTAAATATTTTTTGTAGTCATGAAGTTTCTGTATTAAGAATAATTATGAAAATAATATTCAATCAATCCAACGCTCAATTGAAAAGGTTATTCTTTAATTCATAATCTTATTTAAAACATATTCATAGAAATGTTTATATTACTTGTTTTAGTAGTAAGTTGGTGATATTTTCTCTTGGGAAAGAACGCCTTACATAGTTAGTCGCATGAATAAAATATATTATACATTTTTTTTTTCAAATCCTCAAACGGCATGCTAATTATTTCTTTCGAGATGATTATTTAATTTTTTTTCAGGCTTAAAAGGCGCCTTAAGACTACACAGTACCCTTTTTCAAAGAAATTTTTTGAAGGTAGTAAAAAAGTACAAAAAATTTATGTTTTATATTCAAATTATATTATTGAATTGATTCTGAAAATAAAAGGTCGATTTATAACTAGCCATTATTTTACAAATTTAAAAAAATTAAAAATTTTTATGTTTTTTTAAACTTTTATAAAAGGTAAATTTTTTAAATATTTTAAGTGATTTATAATTCTTTCATTTTTGGAAAAAAAGTTGTTATGGGATTTAAAATCTGATTCCTTGCTGAATTTTAATAATTATTTTTACAGCTAAACCAGGAAAAATCATGAAACTTTTTTAAACATTAACTTTGTGATTTTTAAAAAAAACTAACTAGAGTTCTCGGATCTAAATGCATACTGTCTTTCATAGAATACATATTTAGGAGTATCTACAAAATATTTAAAGAATCTATCTTGAATAAAAAAAAGTCTTAGGGATTAGAAAACACTAACATCTTCAAAATTAAAAGTCTGAGAAAAACACATTTAAAGTTTGTAATGGCATAAAAAAATAATAATACCTGTAAAGCTCTAATCTTATTTTATATTATTTTCCAATTTATGTTTTACATCAAGACTGTACTTTTTTTTTATTTAACTATGATTGAAAGCATTTTTTTTTTAAATTTAAAATATCCTTTTGCTTAATATTGATAGCATTTGTTACGATGACAGATTATTCAGGTTTATCTAAACCTAAAATTTTCACAAAAGTTTTTAACACAAATTTTTTATACTCAAAATATAATGATACAAACTTAAGCTAGAAATCAATTTTATATCAATGATACATCTAATTTTTTCTCAGTTTTAAATCGTTACAATTTAGCAAGTTTAAGTTTTTGTTGCTATACTGTATTGGAAGCATTACAACATATCTTCAACAATGTAGTTTGGTACATCATGCAAAATATTCTCTCAGTTCTTTCTGCACTATTTGTATTCAGAACATTTGTATTCTTGTCTCATTGTAGTATCAATTGAAGGCTGGATTTTAAATTCATCATTTTCAATCGTATTCCATTTCTTTCAAATATTATTTCTCACAGTAACACGATGATTTTAGTAATGAAAATTGCATTTAATACCCATTTTATACTAAAAAATAGATAGAATTCAAAAATATCTTTAATTAATTCAATTTAGAAATGCAAAAATGCTTTAAAATGAAGTAGAAACTAAAATTTTTGACTCAGAAAACTTCAAATACCTTAAAAACTAATTGGTTTTCATATCCGAAATTTTGAGGCAAATTTCAAAATATATGGGCCATAAGAAAATGCAAAAAAAAATATTTTTCGATATTTTTGTTATTTTTAGGGTATTGTTATGCCTTAATAATCTCAAAAAATGGTAATACAATTCGATTTTTTTAAGTAAATTTTTCTTATACTTCAGTTTTTGGGTTAACTATTATTTTTAAAAAGTGAAAACGAATTGCATAGACAAAACAGTGTCTTGAGAATTTGAACATTCTTCCATACTCCCCCCCCCCAAAAAAAGTTGGTATTTTTTTATTTTTTTGCATATAAGTAAATAAAGTAGTAATTTTTTTGATTAAGATTATGATTAAAGCTAACCTAATGTGCAATTAAAAATAGCACCATTTATTAAAAATTGTCGAGAAATCCTATAATTTTTTTGTATTATTTCTAGTATTTATCAGTGAAATAATGACCTTGCCATTTTTCGAATTTTCTCCTAAACTGGAAGCTTATTCATATACATACATCGCTTTCTTTCTTCTCTTTTTTTATAACGAAATATTCATTTTATAATGTATAATTATATTCCAGCCAGATTTGTGCAATTGTAATTATGTATAGTCAAGTAGTTACGGTTTTCTAAAAATTTTCGGAGTGATATATTTTTTAACATTTTATAACAGCTCACTCATCACGCTCTTTAATATCACTCATTCCCCTAGAAATCAGTTTTGAATCTCAATATCTTCTCATTCTTAGTGCAGTTAAATAAACTTTACTTTTTTTAAATTTGTAAATTATAAATATACAAATTTAAAAGGAAAACATTTTCTTATACATTATTCAAATTCCTAAGTATTCATGCAGTTGTAGAACAAATAATTGAATTTAACAAGTCATTTGGGGGGGGGGCAAGGTAGCCGAGTAATTATGGTCTCCTACTCGTTGCTGGCGTTAATTTAGTCACCTCCTGATGCCCTTAAGGTCTCATGACGAGTGACTGATAAATTTAAAATCTATCGTGGCTGAAACTCATCGTGTTAGAGTGTTATGGAAGTTTGGAGAGAAGTCTGCCGGATCAGGTGTCAACTAGTCACCTGGCCATGGTTCAAATTTATGAGGACTGTTATCGATAATCTCCGCGTAGCTTCAAAATGGAATTTTAAAATTCAATAATACATCAAGCATAAGGATTTTTGGCTTGAAAATTTATTATTTTTTACAATTCTAAATTTATAGACTGAAAATCTCTCTCATTAATAGATATCAATGAGGCATAATGTATTTCCTCTATATTCTTTAGAAAAGGATTTGGTGAATATGCCATAAGGAACGCTGTTTAATAATCAAATCAAACTGAGTCTTTAGTGTATTCCAGTATTTTTAATTAATAAGAATAAAAGAAAAAAATGTTAAATTAATTGATTGTTAAAATAGTTAATCAAAAATGGTTGTTTTTAATCTCTGATTATTGTGTTTTAGATAAGTCTTTTATGAGCCAATTTGTTGTGTGTTAGATTTGTGTAAAATGTGATAACAGATGCAAAGCTACAAAAGTGTAAAATTTCATCAGCGTTATGCATGTTGTGCATGATTTAAATAACACAATACAAACACACCAAATAATCTAAATAATAAACTTGTATTTTTTCAAACATTTGTCACATGCAATTCTTACAATACAAATACATTCTTCATATACATTTTTCAGAAATTTTAACCGCACTGTATTAGTGCCTCTGGTAGTCTTTACCACAATACAAGTTTCTCATGACATACACAGTAGAATTGAAAATAATGATGGAATAAATAAACAGTTTCAATCACTTCACAAAAGCACAAAAGAAATATTTTCCTTATTGAATCATTTCCATTAGAATGCTATGAGTTGAACAGCGCTGTAATACTTAATCAAATTTACATTAGTTTCTTTAAATTGAAAAGTTCAGTGTCTTTTAGTATATACACAACTTCAGAAACAATTTTCGATATGATGCAGCTCTTGTCCTTTAAGTGATATCACTTGTTACCCGAAAAAAAGGGCAACACCGTCGTTGCTTATTATTTAGTATATCAATCCCCAATCCTTTTTTGATATCAAGAAATGGTTTAATGAAGATCAGATCGAAAGCGAAGATTTCAGTACCTTATATGTATGATTATTGATTCACTTATGTAACCATTATCACATTGAACTTTGTATATAATGAAGTAGCATTTTTTTTCCAATTCACATTATAATAGTTTTTCAACTCTTCAAAAAGGTTTTATGACCGCTGTAGCCGCAAGGTCATGGTTGCGAGTACGTGGATCAAGCGTTGTTGTAGACGAGCCGATGTTAGTAAACAATCAATCAAAGCGACCAAGTTTCAAACACGGATTGAAACCCAGTATTTAGGGAACCTTTATTCATAGTATCTTTTATTAGCCATTCTTAAAATAGTTCATTTATGAAATACTTAGAAATGGTAATCATAATCTCGAGTTTCAAACAAGACTGTAGCACCACTCTTGCTACTTCGCTTACAAAACTATAATTTTCTTAACTGCGTAGTTGCTTTAAAAGAAAGATTAAAAGCATCAACAGGGGGAAAATATCTTTTAAATACAGAGCTTTACAAACTATGATGTCGTATTATGCCTTGAAGTTAAAACGAATGGAATAAATATATACTTTTGATATTAACAGTATTGTGTACACTTTTTCGGCTTTCAAAACAAAAATAACGTGCTTAAAAACATCTTTGGTATTAATCGCTCAAAAATCATAACTCTATTTTTCATCAAAAATCACAATCATAGTTGCATTATAACAACCATCAGTATAAAATTGTTATAAAATTTAAATTTCAAGAATATCACTACAGCGTCACAGTACTTAAGTAAATAAAAAAATCACTAATTAATTATTTATTAAAATTTTGTAAGCGGAATAAAATAAAATAGCAGTGAAAAGGAAAATTATATAGAATCAAATAATTCAGCACGATTTCCATTCAGATATTTGTGCAGTCTTGAATTCTGTTTGAATTCATTTCAAATGAAAGCTAGATCTTGTTTTGAGAGCAAAATGAATTCTTCAGCATATTTTATGTAACTTATCAGTTCGTAAAGTTTGTCTTGAAGAAGAATTATGTTTGAGAATAGACATATTTTCCCCCACCAAAATAACAAGTAGGCAAGAGAGACAAAAAGGTTTATTCTTAGAGAATATTTTTTTTTTATTGAATAATGATCGAAATTTTACATGAAGAGTTATTTCGATATACTTTGATCAGTTTGGTTAAATGTAATATCGATGCCAGTTAAAGGTTTCAACAATATTAAAAAGATAGCCTCCTCGTGTGCAAACAGTATAACATTCGTTATATACGTGGATAAATGTGGATATAAGTTTCTTTTCTTTTTCTTCTTGATTCTAAATGCGCTGTGGAAGAAGCTATGATGTTATTTAAATTCTTAGAAAGGCACACAAAACATTGAATCTGAAGCATTTTGAGGTTTTATATTGTTGTTTGGAACCTGGTTATGGTAATGTTTTGCTTTTTATTCAAAGCATTAGCTTCAATTGCAGAAGCTATAAAACTGCTTATTTGCTTTAACAATAGATTTTTTTCAATGTCTTTTAGTGAAAAAGGGAAATGAGTTTAGATTGATGAATGAATAGTATCCATTAATCGCTCGTAAAAAAAGCTACTACAAAATAGCTAAGTCGTTACAAATCATCTTTCAACCAAAGATAAGATTTAGTTGATGTGTTTAAAAGATATGCAGTAAAGAATTGAGAGAATTCCTATAATCATTTTCTTTACAGGCGCTCTCATTTTTCTTGGTATCAGTATTTAGGTAAGAGAGATATGATAACATTTTAACACTTTCAACTAAATCTAGTCCTAGTTGTTACAAGTATTACTATTCAAATATTATAAGAATAGACAATAAAAGCTGCTTAATTTTACTGTAAAGGCCAAAGCTACAATTAAATATCATTGCGTTTTTTTTCAAGCAACTAGCAATTCTCGATTTATATTTAACTCCTTCTGAAATCTTCGGGATCCTTATAATTGTTCTCTTAACGCTTGGCATTTTTAGAGACAATCAGTCAATCATTAAATTAATGTCTTTTTTAATTGTTTTCTTTTCTTTTTTTTATACCCTTTTTTTACAGATCCTGAAACTTCATGATTTTGGATTCGGGAGATTCTGGGAAATCCCTGCGAGGCAAAGCAGAGTAGCCATTGTAACTGGTTATGTCCCTTGGCGTACCTAAGCACTGGGATGTTGGTTGCACTGAAGGCGGCGATACTGTTTGGTGATGACCAGTGGCCATTGGATGAGGTTGGTATGGGTGCGCTAGGGACGTGTTGTAGTAATCATATGGAAATGTGTACGAGGGGCTTTGGAGGTAGCCATTGGAGTTATAAGTTGGACCGTTGAATTGGTAAGTAGAAGAAACATCTAGCTTCTGCATGCAGCTTGTCGTGGTTGTACTAGGTATTATCATAGAATCTGGCGTCGTAGGACTGTATTCTCCACTTCGAGGAAGTAAAGGGGTCAGAGTGGCAGCCGGACTTGAACCAGATTCTCCTGAAGAGGGACTGGCATGTGACTGAGACGTAGAAGGGCTACTACAAGGAGCCACCTGGGTAGAAGGACTTTTCGCTTGTTTCTTGGAAGCCCGAGTCTTGTTCGCATCATTTTGATTTTGTTGCCTGCACTTAGCTCGACGGTTCTTGAACCAAACCTGGAAAATGAATAGCATCATGGTAGATGAATAATAGAAATGAAAATCATATTAACTTTAAAGCATACAGTTTATCCTGTGTAGGTGTTTGGTTAAGTTGCGATTTTTATTGCTGCTAAATGAAAAACAAACGACTTGATACTTGTTTGGTACATGGTAGAAAAGTTTGCCTACATGAACCAAAATTTATTCTTTTATATTTCTTATGTAATGTTTATGTAATTTTTAATATTGTACATAAACATTATATAACAAAAATAAATGAATAATTACTGATATTTAAACTATTTTTTTTCTTAAACATTGGACTTTATAAAAAGAAATGTTTTAAACTGAAATAAAATTAATGAAATGAAATTTTTTTCTGGAGATTTTTTTTTAAGATTTGCATTATGCTTTCGCGAGATATTTCTGAAACAGAGTTCAGAGATCCTAAAATAATTAAAATAAAATAAATTCTTAATGTGGGGGAATAAGGCAATTTACACAATGCATGGATAATTAATGCATATTATTGAACAAGGTTTGTTTAGTGCTTTGAATATATTCCTAGAGATAAAATAATAATTTATGTCACTCAGACTACTTTTATAAGGGGGGGGGCGATACATTTTATGAAGAAATACAGATAAAAGCACACCGAGGTGCGATCGTTACGCTAAAAATTATGAGTATGTGGAGGAGGGACACACTCGTAATTTTAATAATCAAAGACAAAGTCACATTTAGGGTAACTTTTGAATGTTAATGTTAATACAAATTACTAATAAAACTGTAATAAGACAACTCAATATTTTCATTCGACAAATATACGTAAAACCATCTCATTCTATAAATTAGTTTTAGAAAAAAATTATAAGACAAATTTAGATTAAAAGAAATTATAAAGCGAGTTACGTATATGTGCTTATTTCTTGACAAGGACAATAAAAATACATCGCTAATATTCTAAGTAATTAAACAGCTGATATTTAAGAAATTTCAAGCAAAAGTTCACTTTTTCCAAGACATGTCAGCGCAGAAAAATTATAGTTATTCTTCTTGAACAAAGACATTAAATAACAGTTAAGCAGCTATTATATATATATATATATATATATATATATATATCAGTTGTGAGTTATAAGAAAAAATTATCTTGTAAGGTGTCTCGAAAAGTCAAGAAAGGCACTCATTTGCTTTTTCTCGTGTTATTCAGCTCCTAAAATTCTTTTGACGGATTTCTGGTTAAGAATTTCCAAGGACTAAAATACTAAGAAACAGTCAAAGAAATGTTTTTAGTCTGATAATAATTGCATAAGAATATTACGGGGAAATGTTACAAACAGTCTTACCTGAACTCGGGATTCTGGCAAGCGAATTTGAGTCGCGACATCTTCTCTCATAAAAATATCAGGATAACGGGTCTTTTGAAAAAGATTTTCCAGTATGTCTAGTTGGTGCCTGCTGAACGTGGTCCTCTCCCTCCTCTGTTTACGATTTCCCTGCGCATTTCCTATAAGAGAAGCTAAAATTCATTAATATATCCTGGTAAAAGAAAACATTTATTTTATTGATAAATAAAAGCAATTTCAGTATTAAGTAAAAGTTTAGTTTACATTTATATTTAATAATCAATATTATCTACATTTAAATGCTTCTCGTTTATTTTTCAAAAATCCATTTGTATGGTACTGTATTAACAATTAATAAAATATGACAAATCTTTGACATTTTACACCAATATCTATAACAATCTATTATTTACATCGAATTCTTCCATGTCGTTAGGCAACGCTCGCAAAAAATGAGCGCCACCATTCTATTTTTATTATCTTTTGAAATATATTGATACCAAAAGATTTTTTCAATTTAATTTCTTCAAACTAATTTCTTTCTTCTCTTTCTCTTATTAATTTATTTTTCAAATTAATTTACAAGCCAAACGATTTTTCTATTCATTTTATTTCCCTTTTCTTAAAATAAATTATTATAACCTTAAGTAATAAATAATGGTAATAATAGTAATATTATATAAATCAAAGTAAACTTATTTAGGTTTGAATAAAATAATAGGAATGATAACTATAAAAAAAAAATAAAGGTAATAGGATAGGATAACCCGCGACTAAAAAATATGTTAAGATTCATAATGTACATCCAACATAAAGAACAAACATAATTGTACATTTTTTGCAAATATTTGCGCGATTAAAGTATATTGTTTTCTATGACACTTAAATTCATTTAGTCGAAAATATTAAGCATGAAACATTGCGCAAACCAAATAAATATTTTACAAATCGCATATAATAAATACTATTCTTTTCTCAAATAATTTTACATGTTGTTAAATTATATCAATGCCAGTACTTATTCATTTAATTCTCTCTCTCACTTATTTCATATATCATATGAATTTATTATTATATTTTATTACTTATTTATTATATGTACCTCATTAAATAATATAAGATTCTTAACCATGCAAACTCCCATCTTCTTGCAAAAGCTACGTTATTCATATGATTCATTAAGCTTAAGTATATATTATTACGAGCCCAAGAATATTTTAAACTGATAAATGTATGTATCTACTTAGAAAACTTGATTATAAATTACTGAAAGGGTCAGAAATATCAGGGGATTTACGAATGATTGTTTCGGTCCTGTCTACTTTTTATAGAATTTTGAGAGTTATAGAAGTTCTTCAACACACGCGATGTAACTTATGAAACAGCAAAGGGAACGAATTATTTTGTCCATTTTGTAATGTATCTAGCTACATTTTCTACCTATACATTTCAATTTCTTTATTCATGTTCAATTTTGAAAACATACATCACACAGCAAGTAATAAGCATATGTGTGTGTGTATGTGAAGTTTATAAATGCATTCAATTGCATTTATAACATTGCACAGATCGTGTCAGGTGCCAATACCAATGTTGATGCCGAAATTTAGCCTGCTACTGAACGCAGAATTAGTCAAATGGCCCTTCTTTAAAATGTGAGATTAGGACTGAACAGTGCCGGTTTATCCATTAAGCGCTTGGGGCGGGCACCCAGGGGCCGGGAGCAGTCCCGAAGGGCCCGGACAAGCTGGATTAAACCAGATTTTCTGGTTGTAAATTTAGATCCTCCAGAGCCAAGGGGCCTGTAGATCTTGTGCACCCAGGGACCGAAATGAGCTTAAATCGTCCTCATCATTTGACATTGGTTAAAAAACGACATGGACTGTCAGCAATAGCTTCTATGTTCCAAAGTGTGACGTTAATAATCAACCGATTAAACTATTAGGGAATACTTGAGTTTTCATTTTACATTTGAAATTCTTCTTGTAAATGCAAGTTTGCAATAAATTCGGCCCAATTCGATATTAATTTGATTAGATGGGGTAATTATGTTAAACTTTTATATGAAGTTATACTCAACATTAGCCATAAGGACTAATAAAGACGTGGGCGAATGTTCGAGTTTTCAGAATTTACTTTCAAAATTCAACAAGTCAATGCCAACGACAAGTACCCACCTCACGGTATTTGAAAAGGGCCTCTAGTTACAAGTGATTACGTGAGCGGTGGGTACGTGTGATACGTTCCTAATCGTTCTACCTCAAAATAGGCGGAAAGTGTTGATTTCGCTCTCGTGAGCATGGACTCAAGGGGTCCGGAACTAGAAAATAAAAGCTTTCTCTATTATCTGCTGAGCGCATCTAATGCGTTTTCTCTTTTCGCCATTTGTTTGCGAATCTCGAATTTCCACGGACCCACTTGAAATGCGTTCTGCAGCATCGAGCATAATTACCTTTTGTGTCACTGTTTCCGCCAGACGACGTTTTTCTCTTTATTTATTTTTTTACGGAAATCCCTCGGAACCTCCCCCTCTCGAAGGCGTGCGTCCGTCGAAAGGGGACAGGACACCCTCCAGAGATTCGGAAAAAAAGGTTGAAGCAGATGAACTTTCTTGGGAGTTCATTTGCTCTCTGTTGGAAATGGCACTGTTGAACTGACTCGAAACCCGGTGAGCCCTGACAACATCACGTATGAGGGGGGGGGGGGAACTCGTGAGGAAAGTGTGCGGGCTGTGTGGTAAGTCCACGGAAGAGCTGACAAATCCTATGAGACAGCAACTTTGTCATTTTAATGTGGATTAATTCTTTTCGTTAATCCTTTGATTTTCAACGGAATAACAACGGTGGTGACAGTATCATCAAACTCAGAAAAATAGATGGGTTTATTGCAAATGTTTCTATTGTGTGCGCGCTTTCTAAGTTTACGAGTTCCCCTTTCGTTTTTATTGTTTCTTTTAGAACGATTTTTTTCTATTCTGTCGATTCCATTAAGCTTAAGTTCCGTTCGAAGTCGGTTTATGCAAATATATAAAAACTGAGGTGAACTACATCCTCTGGTTTCATAATGTTTTCCTCTCAGAAGTATAGAAGAAAAGTTAACTCGCAATTTAAAACAACACGAGCCCGCTGATGGCGGAACGCCCACGGGAACCGAGCTCACTCGAAAGGGATTTAGAGCTACAAAAGGATCCCCCGTAAAAGAAACACCCCCGCGTTCAATCTTTATTAAACAAAATCTTAGTTTACATTTTCTTACAGTATACACATCACATTAACATATTACAAATTAAAGGTAAATGAAAGGAAATACATATGTTATTTCAAGGTACAAACATATAAAGCTGAAAATAATAATAAAGAACCTAAAGGGTAAGAGTATGAAAAAGAATTTACGTTTTACTCGAGCATTCTTGCAAATACATCAAAAGTAATGAAAATGTGAAATACAAATGCACAGTACAGAAAGAAAAAAATTTAAAAAAGGCATGAAACATTTGGGGAAAGATAAAAAATAAATAAATAAACGCTTGTGACCACATAAGAGTACCGATCCAATCCCATCTAAGAAATTTGATCCCGGATTGTAGAGGCAATTTTAATACACACATGATTTTAGTTTCGACGAATCTCTCAATTGTGAGCCTCGTTCAAGTGATGAGGACGAGACCTGAGCTGGCACCTACTATTCCTAACCATCGCATCACGCCAACTAGAGGACTTTAAACCACGGCAGATTTAACGTGCATCAGCCTCCTCAACACGGTGGGTCTTCAGTGGAACCCGCGAAGCGCTGGCCTTCGGCTGGCCGAAGCGAGTTCGTGATCATAACCACTTGGCTACTGTGGCCCTTTAAATTCCGAGCAGTATTTAATAGTATTGAGCTTCATAATGAGCTGAAGTTAATCAGAAAAACGTGCTGAGTTTGAGTTTATTTTAGTTATTTTAGCGTGTCTATTTAGTTAGACCTTGCATTTCCCCCTCTATTTCTGTTTAATTGACAATTTATCCTCTTAAATTAACACTTATGTTTAATACACCTCACAAGCAGCGAGTTTTTAATATATGTTGAAATAAAAAGAAGCATTTAGTTCTTGGTGTTCGTAGATTTTGAGGATTAGAATCAAGACATTTTATAGTTCATCCAAGAAACAGCTTAATTCTACAATTTTTCTTTCTAATTTAGGTTTTTGCTATCAAATGAGGCTTCAAGTAATTCGGAATGTATAATAATATGGTTTTGATGCTACTAAAATTCAGATGACTTTGTCAACATGATACAGCTGTAACAATTTACAAAAAACTAATTGATATGGTTTTAGAAGAAACACGGATTAATTCATCGAATAAACGAAAGATTGCATTAGATTTCATAAAATTAAAAACATAGAACTTATTACTTATTACCTTTTACTTTATTTTTAAATGCTAATCAAAAATGTAAATCGAAGAACTAAATGGTTTTCCATTTAACGAATAGATTCTAAAATTATCAAGACGCAAAGGAGGTATGTTTAAATATTTCGCTAAGTTGCTGTAGGCCTTTATGATCTGCAGAATATTAAGACCTGTGTTGGATGAAGAAAGAAATAAGATTTTTTAATGCAGTATTTTTTTTTGAATAGTTAAAAGAATTTATTTTTTTTAGAAATTATGGCACTGTTTATTTCCCCACTTAGTAATACTTAAGAACCAGAAAAAAATTGTTAGTTTTGAAGTAACTTTAGCATCAAGGTGGGATTTTTCAATTGATTAAACTCCATTCTGCTCAACACACATACACCTGTTAATATTATTTCAATAAGCGCATTTTTGATGTGAAACATCTTTACTCTCGGTTGCTGGATATTTGTTGGAGTAATTTCGTGAAAAGGGACGGAAATGCGTAACAGGAAGTCGGGGGAAGCGCGCGCTGTTTGATTTGACCAATTCAGCGCCTTGAGGTGTCTCTTCACTAGCCTCCTTTCGGGGTCCAACTGTAATAGCAATTAAGAAGCTCGCCTACAGTACATACCAGTAAGTCTTATTAGACTTCATCCAGAATAAACTTGTGATTCTTGCGCTCAATTGTCAAAGTCTCAGGGCTCGTTGTATGTGAAATCTGAGGATATATTTATATAAGTGTAAACTATATATTAATAATTATATTTCCTGTTAAGCGTCTGACAAAGCTCATAATTCTTTAAAAAAAATAGGAGTAAGTAGCATGGAATTATTTGAATAAATATTTAAGTGCTTATCATTTTCATACTTTGAGGTTAATTCCTGTCGCTGTCAATATAATATTTTTTAATTGTGATTTAAAAAAAACTAACTAATTAAGGAAACGGGTATTTTTGATTTTCTCTAATATTTCTAATTTTTAAGCATGCGCTTGACGGTGTCTTTTCACTACCCTCGTCTGGGGGTCCAACTGTAGCAGCAATTAAGACTCCTGCCTACCGCACATACCAGAAAGTCTTGCCATTTTGGTGGTCGCATACATTTCTCCGAATCAAACAGTTAAAAATTTAGATTTCCTGCATTTTGTTCTTTTACCGTATACCGAAGGTGGTTCTGCTCTTTTTTCAAAAAAAACTATCACTCGCTTCTCATGATTTTGAGTGGTGATTTTAACGTTACCTTCAGTTTACCAGAAGCTGAGCCGCTCATAGCTGTTCTGAAAGATGAACACTGATCTCGAAATGTTTCGACAACTAACAGTGGTAGTGTTATTGACGCCGTTTTTCAACAATTTTTAAATACTTTGAAATCACAAGTATATGTGTTATACTTTAGTTTTCATAAATCTACTGTCTCAGCTCTTCCCCAAATTAAACAATAATAAATATTTTTGTTAAAAAACTGCATTACACCTTGTGTTAATTAAATAAAATTTTCATTAAAAATATAATTATTCGATAGAAAATTATTTCCAGTCATAACCGATTCATTTCTTTCAGGATTGAAGTCTCTATTGCTTATTTACCATGATAACAAGTCAGATGTTACATATCATATGCGACTACTGTAAGACTCGTTTGATACATTTCAAGTATAATATACACACGTAAAATACATTTTAAAGTTTTATGTGATAAAATATATAAGAGTTTAAGTAAGTCATTTGATATTTTATACCTGCATATTTAGCGTTTAATAGATTTCTGGATAACCTCTGACACCTATTTCAGTTATTAATCAAAATTAAAATTTAATTAGTAAAAAAAAAAAATCGGCCATAGAGTTATGTGTTTGTGTTTACAGTAACTAAAATGCGTGGGAAAATAATGTGGAAATATTTAACTGATTAGGAGGAATAACGAACATCTTATTTAATATAAAAACTAATAGTGATAGAGTATTTGTGGGTGCAATATAAAAACATTAAAGTTCATTTGATCCAATTTAACAGTGATAATAACTGTTTATTTACATTTAAAAAATATTCCTAATTGAAAGAATTTCAATATCCGACTAATTTATAATGGCATAGTAAGAGTGAAGAGCTCCACAATTTTTCTTTTTGTGTGTTCTTAGTTACATCTCATACATACATTAAGTGAGGACCCGCAAAAAAATGAGAAAAGAAATTAAGGTCAGGACCATAGATTGTTTAAACAGTTGATGCCCCCTCAAAAGAGCCGAAATCACTTCACTTTTATGTAGTTTTTGGCCGAAACGTTCTCCTAACTATCTTCTTTCGGCCGCTTTGAGACCCAATTACCAACACATCGCTTACCCTACCTCTGAAGGAAAACAGCAGTCCCCCCTTTTCAGAAATATCCCCCTCCCCACGTTGGTGCCGCAGGTAAAAGCACTCTAATTGCCCTGTCGCTGCGATAGCTTGAGTTGTTATGTCTCAATCATTTTTAGTTTTGGGGTATAAAAAGAAAAGAAGAAAAATATATGTGAAAAATTTTCCAGCTTCGTTCGATAGGGTTTCCCAGTGGTTGCCAAATTACGAAACTTGAGCCAAGTTGGCGAAAGAAATCGGTAATTAAGTTTCAAGACTTTTTTATTTCGAAAAAAAACTAACTTTTATCGTAAATCAGAAATTTGGATGCGTGTATGTGTTTCATAGGAGTGTATTTTACACATCTAATTAGCTTTTTAAACTTTGCTTAAAGATGATTGGTTTCACTTTTTCTTCTTTCTTTTTTTCTTCATTGAATGTTTTCTATTAATTAAATTACCTTTAAAATGTTAATTCTGTAAACTATTTCAATTGAAGGAAATGAAGGAAAATAGAGAAAATAAAACGAATTTTTAATTAATTATTAATAATAAGCCATTGAACAAATTATCTTTATTATTTTTGCTTCTTTTCATAAATTATTTAATGAATATTTATTTGATAAAAAAATTCTTTAAGTAAAAACAATGATATATTGATTGATAAAAAAATTTGGATTTAAAAAGATTAGTGAAAAATAACCAAAGAATCTTGAAAATATTTTTATTTATTTTTCAGTATCTTAAACTATCGAAGTCGAACAATAAACAAGAGGGATAAAAAAAAATTAAGAATGATGGAAAAAATGTTTTGTATAAAAATGAATATCCATTCGTAAATATATACTATTTTACAACTTTTTACTTCCAATTGAATTTAGAATATCATTTAACAATGTTTGATTTTTAGAAAAGCACGTTATAGTTAAATATAGGCCCATAAAAGATTATTTACAATTAAATAATTATGAGCTTATTTTTTTTTTCGAAAAATTCCAGCTTTTCAAGGCAAACGGGAAATTTTTATCAAGTAACTTTCTGGTAAAATGCAGTTATTTCATTGTTTTTATTCAAAATTCTCAGACTTTCGAATTTCATTCGGAATATCTCGAAATCCAAACAAGGCTGGCAATGTACATATAGTAACATTTTAAAAACCAGCTATAATTATTCAATATAAAAATTTATATTTACAGTATATTTTGCTGTAGTATATCAGGAATTGAATTATACTTAACCATAGTTAAAATTCATTGTTAAAAACAAAATTAATAATAAAGTAGAAAAACGTTTTTTCCCTTGTATCGCTCCTTCAACTTAAAACAATCCAATTTCACAAGCAAAATGCTGAATAGTAGCCATTTTAACTTATTTGAACTTTTAAGATGCGTCCTAAGAAAAACACCATCATTAATGGTAAAGGAATGAGTCGTATACCCAAAAGGATTAATTCTAATTTTGTGATAATTTTACTTCTAAATCACATCTTTAAGTTGGCGTTAAATTCTATTAAGCTGATCTTTAATTCTTCTTTTTATGCACTGATAGCATTAATAACAATACCGAAAATAAAATATTTCATTTCAGCAGCCCGTGTGATTGTTGCCAATTTACGAAATCTAATATTTTGTTCAAATATATTATTGAAAATTAATAACAATATACATTTTTCTACAACAATCTCAAGAATCGTAAGTAATGCGATAGAGTCCCAATTATAGCAACCCCCACGTACGAAGCGCAAACGAGCATTCTCTTTTTAAAAAACCGCATCGCGATTTATTTATTCGAATTTTTGTATTTTACTAAGGGTTTGCCGCGACGCCAAATTTATGTCCCACTCACCTTCTTCAAAAACCTCACGCACCCCAATTGCCTAACTGCTGCTCTTCACGCACGGGCCATGATGAAGGGAGAGAAAGAAATAAAACAGCAGCAAAAAAGTGCTCTTTTGGCGAAGAAAAATTCGCTAAGGAACAGGGCAAAAATGAAGTTGCGAATTAAAAAGTGGGGGTTGCAAGAAAAAGAAAAATAGCGCAACTTCTCATAATTTCTTTGATTCGGTATTCCAGGTACGTCTAGTAATTGGATATACGAGCAGGAGAAGACACAAGTTAGACTCTTGGGGTCAAAGGAATAAGCGATTTCTGCATAGAACATTTTGTTATAGCCAACATGTACTAGGCTAAATTCGTTTTCAAACCATCTTTTATGAATGAATTTCTTTTTTCCTCTTGCTCGGAACTAGGAGGACAATGAAAAGGATTTAGTTTGTTGAACAGGTTTCGTAGGAAAATTTTTCATGCAAAGGAAGTATTTTTCAGCTTATGTCGAAAAAGAGATTGTTTATGAAATAAAGATAAAAAATCCAGGGGAAAAATACGCATCAATGCAAGGGTGTTAAATCCTTAAAGTTTAATTTTGTAGCTCTGCATTGTCTATTCTGCATGCTACAAAAAATTTTTATATATATACTTTAATTTTTTCATAAAAAAGGAAAAGTAAATGAAATAGAAAATGGATGCATGATTATTTACATCTTTGGCTATCACTAAACACTTTTATTTAATTTAATATACATGGTGAACAAATAAATCTATTTCAAAAGAAAGTAAGTTTATCTCAAATATAAATGTGTTATATCATAAGTAATAATTTTTGAAAATATTATAAATATAATTCATAGCATTTCCTAATTTGCTTGGAATGCCAATTATACTATTCTAGACAACAAATAAAATTAATTATAATGTCTTGAATAATTACAAAAACTGGAAAATTTATACTAAAACTTTCTAATGTGCTATTTCTTTATTACTTAGTTATGAATTTAAATATTTTAGAAAAGTATGATATTATTAATTTTTTACTGTTTCTTTCAAAATTATTAGAATGTAATATGTATTATTTTGAGCTATATAGTGCTTAATATCTAATTTTATAGCATGGCAAATATGCTTAAAAAAGAATAATTAGATTTATCACATAAAATAAAAATAACACGAAAACGAAATTTTGAATTAAAGAAGTTATCGGAAGTAATTAAAGTATTTCTCTGTGGCAGTTTTAGTACGACAAAAAATATCTATCTAACTATGGTAAATTTTAAAAATAATATTAAATGTATTAATGATAAAGAGTATTCTTAAAAAAAAAGTTCAACATTTATAAATAATCAAGATAGTATATTAATTTTACAAGAAGTTTTGTTAAAGCAAAAAATATTTTAAATAAATTTTATTATTATCATATATTTTAAATTTTAATGTGAACATACTATATCAATAAAGAATAATCAGCATGCTAAATTAATGTTATGATTTAAATGATTCGTTCACATATCACATATATTAAGTTTTTAATTAATACATCGAAAAAAATAGCAGTAGGTAAAAAAATATCAAATGATCTTCAGCATCGTAAAATCATAAAAAATTACAAAGCACAACTTTGATAAAAATGAAAGAATAAATTAAATATATTGTAATTATCTAATTAAATCTTTAGTTTTAATTCAAATTTGATAAGAGAACTATATTAGAAAAAAGAAGGGGGAAATAAAAAAAAATTATTTCAAGTATACAATACGGTATATATTTTTTCCCTTAAAATTTAATTCTACTTTCACACTTTGATGAATTTAAAATAACATAATTATTGTTTATACATCTCAACCTTTCCTAAAGATAACTATTAGTACATACCAGTTGACGCATTGAAATCAAAGTACATGCTCGCTGATTCCGACTGGATGATTATGTAAATGCAATGATTATGGAAAAAGTAATGTTTGCCATCAATGCGTTACCGAAATGGGCGTCGAAAAAAACGACAGGAAAGGGGGGAAGAAAAGCGACACAGAATTTTTGCGATAAAATTCACTGACTTGAGAAAAATGTATCTCATTGTTTGAACCACCGAATCGTTTAACATTTTACGACATAAACACTCCACGTGAAAGAATTTTATTTTCCATGTTCTACGCTAGAGTGGGTTGAGTTGGAAACTTGCTGTTAGAATCTTTCTCAGAGCCAACGAAAGAAAGGTAAAGGGTTTTATCTATATTACATTTCTCAGAACATATTCAATACTGCATCAGGAAAAAATGGTTATTACAGGATGAAAAGAGTAATTGAGTAATTGTAAGAAATTTGCTCAGGACGTTCCGCTTTTTAAATCGTTGTGCTTAAGAAGTATAATGGATTTGAATGGGTGTTTAAATAACCCAAATTAGTTCGTTTGAATTTTGTTTAAAGGCTTAGTGAATTATTTTCTCTGACGTTTTTATTGTCTCTTTATGAGTTTTAGAGCTTTTATATTTCATTTTTTTTCTGAAGTTTATAACTTAATGAATTCACACACACAATAAAGCAACAAACCGGTTATTATAAGAAAAAAAAGACGAGGCTGAAAAAATTGAAATACATAGCTATGTGACGTATAAACTAAACAAGGTTTGTAAAATGAAATAATATTGAATTTGAAACCTTTTACTAAAGTGATGTAACACATTAAAAACAACAAGAGATGAGTAAAATTACTACTACTAACTCTAGATTATAAATCTTCACACAACAATAAAATTGATTTCTCTACCAAAGTATCCTCTACAGTTAATTTTAATTTTCTGTTGCAGGAAGTTTTGAAATTCTAAAAGGACAGATGCATAAAAGGTGCTTTAAATAGAGAAACATTTCTAAAACGAGTTTCTAATATTTATATATGGCATTATCTATTCTGAAAACCACTAATAGTAACCTGCAATAACCTCATACGCATGCGATTTCCTGAACATAAATTTAACAGAAGAATTAACTGCATGGGTGCATTCAGTTCAGAAAGATATTGAAAAACTTACAAACTCCTAATTTATAATGTGGTGTAAATCACCTTAAAAATAAAAATTATCACGATTTTTTGTATAATTAATACTGAATATCGAGAAGAAATCTCCAACTCTGCAACCTCGAGCATAAATAAATCAAATAGTCACCGATGAAACTCCTGTATATTATACATTTAATGTTGTCGGCTTTGTAGATGAATTTTAATGCGTCTAAATATTTATTTTATTATATACTTTTAAGTATAATTGACTACACTTTGATACAACAGAATTATGGGGATTTAGATTTCTGCAGATTAATGTTAATCTTACATTTTTTTAAAACTTAAAACAGTTAAAGATTTAACCAGACAATCTTAGCTTTAAGCCTGAGAGTTTGTTATTGTATACTGTGGCTATTCCACTATGTTCTTCTTTACTGATTTGTTTACTGTTTAATTTTAAATTAGAATCTAGATCATAGTAATTAAATATCTTGACATTTATATATGTAGTTTTATTAATCTCTCCTAGAGAGACAGAAATTATTTGAATACAGATATTGGAACCTAAAAATATGGATACTGCAATATTATAAACCGTATAAACTACTGACTTAGGATCAGTGGCGGCGCTAGACCGCGCGTGGACGTCGGCGAAATTAGGGTTCGCGAGGCCTCCTTTTTTCCCAGTCAAGAAAACGTTAAATTACATAAGTCGATTTATAGTTACACTAATGTATGAGTAAACGAGATTTATTGCAAATCAAATGATGACAAAAATTACACAAATAGAAATTAAAATAGACGAACTGAATAACTAAATTTTAAATAATTAAAAACTTTGTGAGGCCCCCTCAAGCGCGAGGCCGTCGGCGGTTGCCGACGTCGCTGACGCCTAACGCTGCTACTGCTTATGATAGCTTTTAATAATCTGTATAAACTAGGTTAAACCAATTTTGTGGCTAACCACCCTTTCTCTTTTCTTTTTTTTAACATTGAGTGAAGTTCTCTTGAAAATAGTGGACAGAAGTAATTAATCCATTACAAGAAAAGGTAACTTTTATACCTAAAAAAATTGCATTCAAAAATATATAGATCATTATTAATCTAAGAACACTAAACAAGTTATTGCCAGATTCTGTATCCAAATACAGATTCAAAGCTATATATCATTGGCTAAATTGTACCATAGCAATAAGTATAAAATTTTTTTTTTTATTGCACTAACTATAAAATAGGCGTAAATTAAATACTAGATTTATATCAGTAACACTAGGAATGTTCTTGTATTTGGCTGCAATATAATATACTGAGATTAAAAATATAATTATGGGAATTATTTATTTTTAAGAGCTACTGTTACTCTCTCTCTCTTACCCTATGAATTATATATATATATATATATATATATATATATATATATTTCGGAAAAATGAAAGAAATATTTAATTTCAAGAACTACTAGAGTACTCAACACATATTGTCAGTTTCTAACAATATAATCATATTGGTTGTATGCAACGGAGAAGATTATCCGTACATGATTTCTAGGTTGGAAAGTCATTTTTATGCCATATTTATTCGTAAAATATATAATTGTACCTAAAATATAATGATACATAACAAAGCATTAACGCTCTTTTAATTTTTGATTCCTATTTAATGTTTTTAAGTGAAAGAACGCGAAATCCACTTCCGTTCATCGACGTAGAGAGAAATAATAAATTCAACGAATCCAAAGGAAGACGATTTATATGAATAGTGTACCACCTGCGGTGTATATGCCACACTTCAAGAAACTCCTAATCATTATTGATAAACTCCAGATGAGAAAATCATAAGTTCCGCAGATCCCACGAACTACCACCGTTCAAACAAATCGTGTGTAAACGGTGTTTGGTATACTTAACAACCCCAAACCAGCTCATTATTGGTCAAATTAAGAGATTTGTCTTGTTAAATCCACAGTATTAAAAAAGAAAAATCATTCCATCTTCTTCTAATCTGCGTCAGGATTTGACGCGGTGGTTGCAGGTGAGGTTTAGAGTTGTACGTGGAAAAATAATAGGTTAAATTACTTTGTTGAAGAGAAAAAAAAAGCAAAAGAAACGAGCATTCTGTTCTGTTTCCTGTATTTTACGGTGTGGAGCTATGAAGTCCTTTTGAGTTTAATTATTCTTTCGCCTGTCATGGGAAACGGGAGCTGTAGGTGACAAATTGGACGTCGGATACGTGAGACGGGTGCAAATAGTAGGGCATAAAATTGGAGGAGGTACCTGGGGGTCGAGACCATGTTTCAGATCGAAGGGGTCGGATTGCACCTGTCTGCTAGGGGTCAAGCAGGTTTAAGTGGCCCCTTGATAAAGATCCTTTGTCTGCTCGATTCTTGTTCTATGCACTCCCAGTAAATTGGAGAGGTGGTTATTTATGGGGTTAGATCGTGGAAACATTGGTAGCTAGAATTATTGAGAAAGGTCAGATTGACCCTAAATTTGCTTTGTGTAATGAGTTTAAAGCATATTTTAATGTTCTACTGCCAGGCAATAATTTCAATAGTTTTATGAGTCAACTGCTCCCTCCCCCTCTACAAATTAAACTTAATTATTCTTTTTAAAAAATTCATTCTAACCAATAAGCAGGTTTAAATTAACGTTTTTTTTTGCAGATTGACATTATTTTTAAGTTGTATCTATTGTTTTTAAACGAATTTTAATATCTGAATACACTTCATGTTTTATTAATATTCTATTTTAGTTATAATTTTTTTCCAGAAAGGTACTGACTGACAGAAATGGCTGATCTCTTAAACTTACATATTATTTCTTTATTATCGAACAGGATACGATTTAAATTTACGTGTGTTATAATTATTTAAGTAAATAAAAAAGAGTTATTTTCTAATGTTTGTGGATTAGAGATTTTTAAATAACCAGGAAAATTCCATCATACAACTAACTTGAGAACAGGAAAATAATGTTTTTAACTAAACACGAATCTATCCTTTGTGTTTAAACAAAGCTTTTATGCAATTCTTTTAACATAATCTGGCTTCTTTTTTTAAAACAGAATGTAACTTCGTTTTCAAAACACTCATCGAGTTCAAAAACATTTAAACGGTACAAAATATTTGATTCACTAAATAAAATTTTACAAATATTTTTTTGCAATCAATACAAATGCACACGCACATTTTAAAAACTCAACTCAGGAAATTACTCTAAGTTTTTAAATTCTCCAGAGTAATATGTTATTTCACATCAGAAAAACACTTAATCGTTTGATTTCTATATAATCTTAATTCGTTTCCACAATTTTATATTAATATTACATTAAACATCCAAGGGAGATGTGATTTATTAGATATCAACAAACCATCTAACCCCTTGACCATGAAGGTGAGTAAGTGTTTAATAACTCCGCACTACACAAAGTAACACGAGGGCTAATCGCGACGGACTTTGAAATTGTGAACCTTATTTAGATGATGTTGATGACATCTGAGCTGGAATCCGCTCTACAAACTTCCACACCATGCCAACGGGAGGACTATGAGACTCAATAGATTTAGCACTATCAGTCTCTCTATATGGTGGGTCTTCAGTGGCAAAAGAGCTCGAGCTCATGACGCGTTGGCAACGACTCCGTGGGCATAACCACTAGGTTACCACTGCCACTAACCATGAAGTTAAATCCCTTATTAAAATTAGTTAAGGCTGTTTTCGCCAGGTGAGTGAGTGAATATTAAAGTCGCGCTGTTCAGCTATACACGAGAGCTTTTGGCGACGGACCTCGTTATTTTGAACCATGATTAAGACTGTTTTCGCCAAATGTACAAGAGCTTGAACTAAACGCGGAGCACATTTTCGGACAGAAAAATGCCTGCATTTTCTTGAAAATTTTCATCATTGTATCTCATACATTTGTTTATAATGTAGTGTTTTTAAAATTTCAAAATTTTCCATAAATTATTAATTTTTCTTTCTTTTAAGATGTAAATGGATAGCTCATTTAGCATTATGGTATAGTAGAAAAATGTGAAACACATTTTATAAAAGAAAAAAATGTTTCAACTCGGATAAAAATTGAGTAATATGATAAAATAAGTAATTCTTTTCAGAATAGTGAAGCCAGAATATAATATTAAAGTTGAAGTACTTTTATATCTGAAAAAAATATTCCAAATTCAGATCCTATTTTTTAACGTTAGCCGAAAACAGCCTTAAAAGTGGAAAATTTTAGAAATGTGTATGGTGTATAGGCAATTATATTTTTAAAATATTTCAAAGTACTTTTGGTACAGAGTTCTCTAACTTAGAAAACGGTACTAATATGAGCTTCTCACTGTATAGTAACGGTAAAAATATTATGATAACAATAAGTTTTACGACCGCATCAACGATTACCACAGCATTCCGCTCTTTTCTTCTTGTTTTCAATACCTTGCATTCACGCTTCGAGCGTGATGAAAATGTTATTCGATCCGAGCGTGATTGTGTCAATTTGTAACGAAAAACCACAAAAACGAGTGAATAAAAACCAAAAAAAGGGAAACATCACGCAAAAATTCTATCAGAAAGGCGGAAAAATCCAGCCTGTGGCTGTATATCACTTTACGGGCCGTGAAATGGTAAGGGTAAAGATATGGTCATTACTGAGTGTTGAAATGCTTTCTCGGATTCTCCGAGCAGTCACGAGTCCACCCGAGCGTCGGATTCGAGCACGCGAACTACAACATAAGTGGTATGAGTGAATGATGGTTAATAAAAGAGTTACTTTTATCCAACGAAGGGGGGAAAGTTGTTTTGTAAGATAATAAAAAAGCAAACTTTATTTTATTCTATTTTTTCATTATCATTCAAATGGTATGCAATGAAAATATATAATAAAGTTTTAGTTTTTATTTATTTTTCCTTTTTGGGAAAAGGGCTTTGTTTGATCTTTCGTACAATCTCGCCATAAAACTCAATAAAATTAAGGTTCAGTAATAAACTAACACTTAACAAATGAGCATTAAAGTCAATATCAGTAATTAAAAAACCTCTTGCTCAGCTCTTATCTCATGTTACAAAATATTAGGATAAAAAACAAGATAACTTAATTTAAAGAATAATTAGAATGTTAGTAAAATTAATTATCAGTGTATGAACGTGTACAAGTAGCTTTACTTTTAGAAACGTGGTGAGGATTTCTTTCTTTACCAGAAGTTTAAATATTGATAAAAGTTGTACAAGAGAATTACATCTTTCCATTAGTTTATGAAATGATTAACAGCGTTATGGACTCGATAGTTCAGTTTTCTCTTTCATCTTTATTTTTCGATATTCAGATTCAACACATATTTAAGCAAAAAATATGCTAGTAAACTTCTTTGGCACTAATGGCAACTAATCATTCTGTTGCCACTAATTATGCTATAATTATTTAACCACAAGAAATGACTTCACATCCTTTCTATATAAAAGGATCTGTACTATTAAGGTAGGTACTACTAAAAGGACGTAAGAGCTTTTATTCCCCCTTTCTTTTTGGAAGAGGCATTACAGTTTCAAAGTAAAAAACAACCCATTATTAAACAAAATGCAAGGTAAAGTTGCCAAATTTGTATTGGGCCAGTACCCTTTTACCAAGAGAAGCGTTACAGTTAGAGTGACAACCTCCTAATCATCCCTTAAACGTCGTTTCGGACCGGTTTCGGACGACGCTCGAAGAGGTTCATTGCATTTTTGGTTAGCCAGAAGTTAAAAACGATAAGGAACAGAAACTCCATATGGCACTGATACGGTATTGTGCTTCCCGAAGCATTTCCTGGTTGACAAATTTTCATGCTTTTCTCTTCTTCTTTTGGGAGAAGCAGGGATGTTAATAGGGGAGTCACGTCCTCAGGAGGGAGTTAATAATCGTCTGCGTTCGATTCCTCATCGTTTCTGCTGACTGATCATTCGTTCGAAAGTTCTGTGCCAGGAGACGCAAGATTCTGCTTCGGGCGACTCACGCGTACGTAAGCGGCCGGAATTCGGATCGATGGGAAAAAGAATAAGGTTTTTTTTAATGCTTTATTTTATTTATTTGTTTGAGGTCCTGTTCTTGTATTTTCTTTTAAAAAATGGGTTATTGTCGAAAATAAGGCAGTCTGATGGGCTTCGGGATGTATCACCCTTTAACTGTGAAATTTGTCACTTTTTGAGATAAATCATAGTATCAACAATTCAAAGTGTAAGTAAGGTATATTCTTTGAAAGAGAGAGAGAGAGAGCATTGTGGGAATTCAATATCTAGACTTTAGTTTCAGTAATTTAAAGGAAAAATATATCAATATTATAGACCAATCGGAAATCTTTTATTACACACACAGCTGAATACATTTTATTTATTTTTATTCAAAACAGAGTGATCCAGGAACGTTGTTAATTTGTTGATACATTATTATTTTATTTTGCTTATGAATTTAAGTTTTTCGAATATAAAAGGATCAAACTATCTATTAAAAAAACGGTGTTCCGGATTTTTAAGGTTTAACTTTTATAGAGAAGAATTCAAAGAATCGAATATCTCTTTTTGGAAACCAAAGAACTCATATGTATATATTAGTTCTTTGATTTATATAGTTTTCCTAATCTTAAAACTTTTTCGGAACAAAAATATGTAGTAATCTCGAGACAGTGTTCATATAATTCTATATTGTTAAAATTCTCCTTATTCTTATAATCATTTTAATATACGTATCAGAAAAATAACTTTTTACCAAATTCTTCGAAAATACACCTTGAAAACAGCACATTATCAGTTTAAAATATCAACCTTCTTTTTAATTTTTTTTCTAACGATTCTGAGATTTGACTGTTCCATGCTATGAAGGAATTATCTATTTTTAAAGTTTATTTATTTTTAAGATGGATTGAGAATAATTTTAGTTGGTTTCAAGATGGCTTGCTGTAGTTATTTAAGGCGATATGGTACCATCTTCACAATTTTTTTTATTTTTAATGTTTGATATTTGGTTTTAATTGTATTTCATAAAGGTTAATATTTAATAAAAATTCCATACAAAAAAAATTTTTATTTGCTGCAAAATGTTTGTAAAATTTAATTTTTTGTGTGACTTTTTTAAGCATTTTTTAAATCTTTAAGGCTTTTTTAAATATGTCTCTTTTTTTCAAATTTTTTTTCCAAGTACCTTATAATATACTACATAAAACTGTGCAATGGTTATTTTCTGCTGTTGCTCTTCAATTTTTTATTAATTTTTTTATAGTAAAACTTCCAAAAATTCCAAAAAAAAACCCCATTAATTTTGATTTTGAAATTTTTTAGAAAAAATTCTAAACATGTTAGAGTTAATTCCATGCACAGTTTTACAAAACATACATTTCAAAACATGTATAAAAAAGTTCAAACCCATACTTCAATTATCAAAAAAGTCTTAGGGTTTTGAATAACAGTATATGTACAAAAATTTAACATGGAGAAATATGAGTTTGAAGTTTTTATTCCAGAATAGCATGATATAATATTCATCGAATAGTCTGAAACTTTTATGAAATGTTAATTAGCTTATTTAAAACTACTTACCATAAAAAAATTGCACAAATGTAGAAAAATTAAACAGTATACTGCCAAAATGAATATATAGAAAAAAACGAATGAAAGATCAATATTTCATAAAACTTTATCTTAATAATTATAAAAAAAAATATAAATACACACACTTCAGAGCTAATTCCATGCTCAGAGCTAATGCACAACATGTACAAAAGATGTTTATGCCTTTATTTTTTATTTCCATGATTTTAAAAGCCTTCGCATGTTAAATATTGTACACGAATGAAAGCAAAATCAAATAACAATTTATAGGTAAAATACATCAAAATCTAAGAACTGTATATGTGCATTTGTTAAAATAAATATCTTAAAATATTTTAATAATAAAAGTGTTGAATCTCGAACACATGGGATATATATATATATCACCAAAAACAAATATATAAAAATGGGAGAGTTTTTCTATTCTTGCGAATTAGATTTTTAATTATCTGAGTAATCAAAATGAGATTTAGTATTTGTGCTTTGGGAGAATCCGTTTTGAAGTTTTAATTTCATTCATAATAATATCATAAAAAGCATGCACAACTTTTAAATCTTGACCAAATCCATTTGATCTCCCCCCTCCCCCCCCCCACTAAATAATTCACAAACTAGAATTTTTGCATGAATTGCACAATTCTTTCTTAAAATTATTTATTGCTGCATATATAATGTCAATCTTATTGATGCGCGTTAGAAAAATAATTAATTCATTTTCTATCAGGCTCTTTTCCAGCAGATAATCTGAAATATAGGCGTGGTAGTTGCTGTTTAGCATCAAACATTGCTCCATTACTTAATGAAAAATGCAGGTAAAGATTTGAAATTTTGCAGGCATATTTATAAAGATTCGGGGTATCAAATAAGCCAATAAAATTTTTTTCGACAGTTTAATGATTTTTAGGGTACCATATCTCCTTAAGAGACAAAACTTATCAATGGGTAAGCAGTAAAAACTGACATAAAAAAATCGCACCATTTTTATCATTTAACAAAATGTGGGTTAAATTTTTTTAAAAAAAAATTCTGATATCTTACTAAGAGAAGAAAAAAAGATTTGTTCCTTTTTTTGATGTAGAGATAAGCATACAACATTGATAAATTAACACAGATAAAAATAATTTTTGAAGAATGACATTTGATTAATAACAAAATTAGGAAATGGGCATATTTTTCAAATAGACCGGCATTTGTATTCCTATATATTACCATAATCGCAAAGAACTACTTTTTAATCCTTTGTAAATCATAATCCATATTTGCTAAACTCTGATAAGTATTTGCTATTTTTAAATGAATTATTTATAAACATGAAGATTAACGATAAGCATGCAAAAGTAGATGGAATTTTAAGTATATGTTATAATTATGCTTTGTAAATTAATATTTCAGAAGTATATACTGTTTTTAATTGTAAAGGAATAGAATGAAATTTTTTCATAACTTAACCATTCACAGAAATAAAGCCCAATGAAAAATAATCTATCATTAATTTCGAATTATTTTCTAAATCAATATGCCGATGTATTAAAAAAGAACGAAATAATAAAACAGTTAATCAATAAATAATAAAACTTCTGTCTATAATATTTATTACTTTTGCAGTTTTTAAATATTAATTTATTTCTTCGATTGAACCCGGTTTTCGCCACACAACTAAATTCTTAAAAATGGTGCTAGTAATATAAAACACATAAGGTAAAATTTCCATAGTCATGCTCATATTTTAAACAATATTTGAAATAAAAATATATGATGAAAATCAAGTATTAAGTAATACTTTATTGCATTCTATTCTTTATGAATCAAATGTAAGAGTGGTAAAAGCACTATAAAAAATTAGAGGTTTAAAATGATTATAATGGTAAAAAGATATCGTTTGCAATTTTCCAAACTTTTTTTAATACGTTTTCAGTTGTGACAGATATAGATATTTTTTCTTGCTTTTCACATTGAAGGAAATTTTTGAAAAAAAGTACATATATATATTTTTGAAAGGCAATGTTATAATTTGTTTCCTCTTTTTTTAAAAAACACTAATAATCTCATAAGTAATCTGCGGAAAAACAACTGAAAATTAAAATGGAAGAACGAATAAAATTTAAAATTGTCTATTAACAGACTATAGGTTAAAAAAACATGTTTTAGGGTAGTGGAGAATGTTCATAAATTAAAAAAAGTTCTTCTAAATCAAATACATTTTATTTTAATTCAAATATATTTTGAGTAAATACTTTTAAAATTTTTACATTCTAAAGAGAGAATCCTTAGAAAAATATTTTTTCATTCCAATTTTTTTTCTACTTTAAATAAATGAAAGAAAACGTTTCTCTAATCTACTTTCAATCATCAAAATGATTTTTCAGGAATTTAATATAATCCTATACTTTTTTAGTTAGACCATATTAGCAAGATTTTGTTCAACACTTCGGAGACATAAAATACAAAGAAAATTTCTTTCTAAGTCTACTGTATTAAGCATACATGAAAATTCCTTATAAACTACGATTTTCACTAAGCAAAATTTTATAGAGATATTTATCAATTAACCAAATTAATGTTCTCCTTCAATTACTTTCGTTTTTGTTGAGAATTGATTCATTAACATAAGAGGTTTTTAACACATTGACTTAAACATATTTCAGTTTTTAAACTCAACTATCAATATCTTTTAGGCAATTCCATCAGAAAAAAGGTCAAAGAGAACTAACTCCTTCAGCTAGATGCTTATTATATTTTAATGATTCTATATGTTTGAAAAAGCTGAATGTACCCATGTTAAAAAAAAACAGATATGACCTTATGGAATCATTCTTTTTAAGATTTTACTCAGACCGTTACTAATTATTCATCGTTTCTTTTCTTGTAACAATAACGGTTGAACAGTTTCTCAGCAACTATTTCCGCTTAACTAATTTTTTTAAAATTATCATTTTGAACAGATGGGAAATTTCAGTTACTGGACACCCAATCAACTCCAAATGCAACCTGAAGTTTCTAGGAATCCATTTCAGAAATATTGCAGCCATTTCTGATTGTTTCAACTAAATTTGCACAGAAGAACAGACAATTCAGCCGAGGGACTCTTCCAAGGTATTAGAAGAACTACGAGCTCAGTGAAGATTTGGGCGCTGGTAACATTGCGCAATTTGGTTAACAGGAAGGCAGTTAAACAAGCTTGGCTCGCCTCGTCGATTGAATTAATAGCCAAATGGGAGCGCGCTGGTAAATCTACATGTCGCAACTCTCGTGTTTTTCCTTCTAGGCGCGATGAGATGGGAAATTATTCCTTTCTCTACAGGGGAGACAAACGGCAGTAATTCAGAAACCCTTGATGGCCACTCTACCGGAAAGATGAAAAACACAACAAGTCCAAGGATTTTTAACTGGAACTTGTCAGTGAGGCCTATAGCTCTGTCAACGTTCATGGTGAAGGATGAATTTTAAGGACTTCTGGGAATACATATTATTTCATAGAGCCATAGTTTGTGGAATATGAAATGATATCTCGATCATTGGTTTTTCCAAAAAAAAAACCCCCTTGATTTTGTATTAAAAATAATGCAATGAAAGTAAGAGGCGATCATTTTTACAATATGTATATATTTAAATAATATAAGCTGATATTGCCGCTAAAATTGCTTCAAAATTGATCTAAAAGAAACAATGGACTTTGTTTTGTTTAATAAAAGCCGCCCTACATTAAAGCGGAGGACTTTACAATTTTGAATCGTGATCAAATAACGAAGGCGACACCAAGTTGTATCTCATTAAGAAGACACAGTGCGATTCAATTTCTAAAAATAGGTCAAAAAATCAAATCAATTTTTGTTAGCATAAACCATTTTTTATATAATGCCACAAAGCTCTATGTGTTGGGGAAAAAAACTGTGTATTATAACTTTTGTGTTCGTTTTATTCATATCCAAATGGCAAATAACAACTTTAAACCGATTTATCTCAGAAAGAAAAGTCACTAGTTTTGTGTGTGTATGTTTATCATTTCAAATGCTTAGACTTTTTTGTATAGTGCTTTGATATTTTTTCTAACTATTGCCTATTATACATGTAACGAAAGTTGTGTGTATTTTTTTAATCGAAGCAACACTTATCTTTTAAAAAAATAGCTGGATTTAGAATCTGTACATTTTTTAAGAAATTTTCAATAAGCACTCATAAAAAAAGTATTCTACGAATATTAATCATGCCATCACAAAACTTGTACCAACTTTTGTAATCCGTAGTTATACGAACTTGTAAATCAAATTTCACGTGTATACGTTACTTATTGTAAGAAGAGTAGCATTTGAAACCACTTCATAGATTTTTATATATAAATTTTTTCTTTTAAAAGCTAAATGATTAACTCTATGTGGTGTTTTAAGCACAAAAACTGTTTTACATAATACCTACAATTCAACAGTCAAACCATTTGGGAAAACCTGTAAGTCAAAAATTTGTTATAAATTGTACCATGTCCACTTTACATCTTTCAAGGACAAAGATATAGCTGAATTTAATATGGATCAGCCGAATTACCTCAATAATTTCAGAGAAATTAAAATTTTAAATCCTGAATATCCCCCCCCCCTTATTAGGTTCTAGAATTGAATTAAAATTTTCAATACATATTTATTAGAATTCAATTCAAAGCTATTTATTAGAATATATTTACTTCAGGAATAGAAGTCTGAACACATTTTTAATTTTATGTATGGTTGGCTTTGAACTAAGCATCATTTCTGATTGACATAAGCTCTTGACGACATACCTCATAATTTAGATTTCCAATGGCATGACGAGAATGACACGTGAGCCATGAAAAAGTTAACAGAATAAGAGGATTATTGGTGAGTGGCATTTAAGTGAAAACTTCAACCCATTATATTAATTTACATCTCTCGTGAAAACTTTGATATTCATTTTAGCAACGAGAATCCACTTGACGTTTTTAAGTGAAATTTAGACTGTGACCCAAGACAAAATTCGTAACCGTTATCGACGAAATTTGTGTTTTTAACCAATATTGTTTCACTTTTATATATGTAATACAATTCTTATTTTCATATTTATTAGAATGAATGAGCCACACAGAGATATGTTTTTCAAATTACTTTTTATAAGTGAGAAGTTTTGTTCAACTCGCTTAGCTGAAGAATTTCCATTAGAGTTTATCAAATTAAAATTAGGAATTTAATTATAAAATGCCTGATTTTACACCAGAGCCTACATATCGCAAACGACTGAAGAAATGGCGATCTGAACCGAGTGGCAATTAGAAGACCCCATGAGGAAAATTAACAGAGTGTGAGGAATTAATGGCGTGTAGAATTTAAGTGAAAGTTCCAACGGATGCTGGTGCAGAAGCTCATTACGAAGCGCTATCGAGTCAAACAATGCCTATAAACCCATTTACACTTCATTTCCCACAGGTAAAAAGTTTCGAAACAATGTTTCATTTGTAAATTTGTTACAGCATTTCGAAATATCCTTACGATATATATATATCGTAATCGTATTTATATATAAGAATAAAAAATACACCTAAGATATGAAATTTTTTAAAAAAATTCATGAAACAACATACTACATATTTAAAAGAAAGATAAGTAATACGAATAAAAAATTGAAAAAGGAGGGCAACAAGTCAAAAAGCCTTTTTGAACTTAGGACAGAATAAGTGGGGTTAAGCTAGTTTAATGGAACGAACCTTCCCTCTTTGAGACTCGGTGGGTCAATAAGGAAAAATCCAAAGAGAATATAAACAAAAAATCCAAACATATAATAAGTACATTGAGAGAAAACTGCGTAATAAATGAATGAGAAAAACAATTTAAGTTTTGCAGTGTATGATAAGTTCTTAAGAAACGAATTTTAAAATTCTTCAAGGAAAGGAAAATTTTTGAACTGATTATATACCCACTGTTATCTAGGTAAACATTCAAAGTGTATAAGAACACATCATCCCTATGTAGCATGTCAAAAGATGCATCTAATGAAACTTGGTAGGTTATAAGTTGGCTCGTTGTCAAAACGTAGAAATTTTTTAATATATATATGGGCTCAATAATGGTTTCAAGCATTGTTATTTGCTACGTAGATTTCAATAACCATTTAAATATTATTTTCTTGTTGTTTGATATTATAATGTAAAAAATTCTCAAAATGCGAAGAATTTATTTCAATTATGGTAAATCACACTATTTTCAAAAGTAATAAAAATAAGAACAAGACGATATCTTTTATATATATATATATATATTCATTTTTAAGAGGAGCATCATAATTTGCTTACAGTGGTTCTTTATTTAAAAAAAATCATCATTATTTAATTTAATATTGTTAAAATATTAAAAACATAACTATGAAGAAACTTTTTCTAAGTATTCATATCGATTGAATTTGTCGTTCTAGAATTACAGTGACAAGGACCTGGGTTGGCACCTTCCAGCCCTAATATACCCCCTGGGAAGTCTTTGAAAGTTCTAATCTATTTAGCATGCAGTAATCACCAATGTTCAGCGACCGACAGGTTTTTGATGAAAATAAAATTGAACTCCGTTACTCAATTTGAGTCTTACCAACCCTGTAACAACGGCTCTTTAAATATTACATAAATTCCAAACACAGAGAGGGTTATTTCGAAAGATTAAAAGTAGGGTTAGTACTTGAATTATTTATTTAGAACTTACTTACGATGATACTACTCAATAATATGCACACGAAGCACCTTAAAGTCAAGTGACGTATTATAAAGATTCACCCAAATCCCCTTCATTCCCCCGACTCCTCTTTTTCGTCTCAAATCTATTAAATATTATCCGTTAACCGGCGCCCACTAGGACCAATACAGAATTACTGTCACCACCAATTGTCGATTAAGGAGATTACACAAGTAATTCCTTTCACCAAGTAGGCTCTGAACGAGTGTTACCGAAAGTGAATCCTCCAATTTTTCTGACAGCAGGCCCGATGCTTAAATTCCTTTTAAAAAAATGTCTCCCCACCGTTAATCCTTTAAGTAGGTAGTTGGCGGAAAGACAGACACTGAGTCATAATGTCTGATTTAAGAGACATATCGGCCGAATTAATTCTTGAGCCTGTGGATTGTCTGAGCCCGGATCAGACAACTTTATCCCTAAAAGTCGAATGGACACAATAACGACACAAGTTCTACAGGATTTAAAAGGGGAAAAAAAGCCTAGCATGCCAAATGCAGAGTTAAATGAAGTCAAATGAATTGGTAGGGGGTGAAGTATTTCACACACACACACACACACACACAAAAAATATATTTTTGTTTTCTTTTTCTGGAGGGGGAAAAAAACAGAAAACTGTGACATTTCCCGTTAGCTGGTATACTTGAATGAATTATGCATGAAAAACCAACCAGGTGTGACTTTTGCATCGGCCGACAATATTTCCGAAGGTTTTGGCCGCCGTCAAAAAAACCAAATCACATATAGCAGCCTTAAGAACAAGGCCTCTGGGGAAAAGACCATCTACGCTTCGGTACCATTAGTCATTTGGAAAAATGGTGCATTTTACCTTTCATTGCTACTGCCATAGAGGAAGCATCTAGCTACACAGCGAGGAGCGTATGCGATTCAAGAGTGATCGCTTTTAGAAAGTTAGAGGATAATGACTCATTTTCCATGTGTCCTGAAGCCATGGATATATGGATCTGGGACAAGTGATAGTTAGCCATGATTCGCCTGCAATGTATAGCTCTACTGACTGAAGCAATGAAATGCGAGTGACTGAATCCCTGCGGAAAATGCGACGAAACGCAAAATAACATAATGATATCTTGAGGGGGTAGAGTAACTGTTGTTTTTGGAACAACTTTGCTTTTCTCAATTTCAATACACAAGCAATATCCATCTATTTTGGAGAGAAGGAATGACTTAGAAGCCTTTTGCAACTTTGAATGAAAGAACGTGCAGGATTTTTTAACATATGAGCCGTTTTATTGAAAGTGGTGTAAGTCCATTTTGTATCATATGGAAATATTTACCACTTTCAAAGTAATTGAATTTGTAATTTCACTAACAACGTAAATTTATACTGACAAAAAGATGAAATTTTTGAAGTATTTTAAGGGGAACTCTTCATTGATTAAAAGTTCATAGCAGAGATTGCATTCAATGTTATAATTAACTAACTTTTTTATCGAAAACAAATTTACACCACTTTCAAAGAAACAGCTTATATATATGATTTTTCAAAAGAATTTTTAGCATTAAAAGAATTCATTCAAAAAAAATTTTTACACGGCACTTTGAGTGAGTGAATGCTTATTAACGTTGCACTTATATATATATATATATATATATATATATATATATATATATATATATATATATATATATATATATATATATATATATTTATATATACTAGAATAGAATTATTGGCGACGGACCTCATAATTTTGAATCACTGTCAAGTGATAAGGATACACTTGAGCTGGCATCTCCCTCTCCTAGCTTCCACACCATGTTATGTTAAAGGGAGTACTTTGACCCGCGACCGATTTAACGTGCATCAGCCGCTCTACACACCCGGTCTTCATTAGCACTGGGGCTCGAATTTACGACTCGACAACGTTGGCCACGAGTTCGTGACCATAGCCACTAGGCTACTGTGGCATTTGTACAAAACTTGGAGAAAACAATGCATTTCTTTTATACAATAGCAATATTTCACTAAGAGATTAATTATTTCTGCTCACAAACTATGAAAAATGTCTGAGTAATTCTGAAATTAATGATTAACGTACTTTGTTTTCTTACCTGATTTGATAGATTGGTCAGAAGGGGTAACTTGAGTTGCAAAGAGATGGGAAATTATTTACTTAAAAGCTATTGAATATTTGTTTTTTTTTAATATGATGGAAATTCATGACAAATCCTTAAGGTTAGAGAATTTTTAAAAATGAATTTATTAAAATACGAAAAGTTGCTGTAGTAATGATTCAAAGAAAATGATAGGCCTAGAAAAAAGTGATTTTGTGTTAAAAAATTAATTTGATGGAAAATTTTTTAATCAGTTTTGAGAAAGTTCATTTTCATTTTCTGTATGATAAATCCTGTTTGAGTTTTTTTCAGGGAATTCAAGGAATGACATAATATCTTAATTGACTTTAAGGTTGTGATTCGTTGAAACTGATTCTTAATTTTTAAGTAACAACAATTAAATTATTTTAAAATATTGTAATATTTTACTTTTTTTTTTTGGTCTTCTGATTTCTTATGGTAGAAGTGAAACCAAAAAAATTATCCCCTTCAGAAATAAGACTTTCAAAAAATACACAGATTTTGGCCATTAGACACAACTCATTACAAAATTATTTTGCTAAACTTTGCTAAAACTGCAACTTACCACAAATTTAGGTTTATTACAAACCAATATACATTCATTCCTGTTGGTGTTTCATTTGAACAATATTAGGTATCATAAGCTTTCATTAAATTTTACTTTTCATGCTATTCATTTAAACTAAATCTGATTTAGCTGTTTTCGTACACTAGATGCATGGAGTAATCAAAGTAAATGTTATTTGAAAACAAAACATTTGAAACACAAAATTTGCGTCAAATGGGAAATAACTAATGTATATTTATAATGCGAGTCATAGTAAGCTTAGAAACATGTTGACAAAAGCTTAAAAGATGATGTGACACTAAAACAACTAAAAAAGGCTTAAAAATCCACATTCCATACAAAGATTAATAATACGATGGTGAGGCCTAAGGGAAAATCAAAGATTTTTAAGAAATATCCTCCTCACAATCTTTCTGTAAAAAGAACTTAATACCTCTCAATGTTTTTATTCTTACTATCTTCATCCATTTTTTCTATTTTTCTTCTCCTACCCCCCCCCCCTTCTTTCTTTTTTTGTAAATTCGCGAGATAATGAGTAAAGTTTGCTTCACTACAGGTTTACTTTTCAATAAAATTATATCTCTGTTAGTGTTAGCCACATATTGTTTTGAATCAAACATTCAAGTTCGTTTAAATTAAAACTGGATTAAATAAGAATGAATGTATACACGAATGCTTTAGGTTAGAATATATCTCTAATATTGGGGGGGTCAAGCAATACATTTCGTCTACTATAAAAAAAGGAAGAAGAAAAATTGTTACTCACACACACACATACGCAAAATTTTACTAAATGGGACATTTGACCTATGGAGGAAAACATTTGCTTAGACTATATCCGCATATACCATAAAATATGCAATCGAGCAAAGGGGGGGAAAAAGGCAATGATGATGGTTGTTAAAGGCCACTTTTTGATGTGTCAATCTCAGAAACCACAGATGCATCATTTCCCAAACGAAATCATTTCGCTTCTGAGTTATTAAGTTAAGAAGAACACAAGTAACTTGGCACAGCTTAACCTTTCGTTGTCTTAACCGTACAACCCCAAAGCGGAGCTTAAGCGCGATGGTTACAAATCGAAACATTCCCATAATCCCCTTAATGCGAGAGTACAATGAATACAAAAGGGTAGACTTTTTTTTCTCTCTTTCTCTCCCCTTCCTAAGCATCCATTCCCAAAAGCTTTTTAGCGCCTCGGGCACAAACCTCCGCTCCATTTGCAGCGAGTGGGTTTATTTGTGCTATCTGGTAAACTGTGGTTGTCGCGGTACACCGATCACGCGCGCGCATTGCACGTGCCAAAATGAGATACCCAAAGCTGTGATAGGTTTTCGCTCTTTTTTTTCCCCTTGCATTCCGCGGATTTTGAGGTTACGCGCCGTTTCGGATAAGAAGGATCATTTCTGCCTAAGTGTCTGTATTAGTAAGTTTTTAGGGTTCGTATACTCGCAGAAGTATAGCTTTAAAAATGGCTATGAAAGGTAAAAAAGAGGCACGTCAATAGAATTCGAATAATTTGCTGGAATATCGTTTTTACGCAAGAAAAGTATCCTTTTCTTGGATCGGAAGGACAAGTTTTAACCTGGGAAACATTTCCCTCTTCGATAAATGTACTAATAATATTAAAAGTTCATGTTTTATGACACGGTATATATATATCCCTCATTATGCATCATTCATATTTAGAATTACTCAACAATTATCCAATTGTTCATTTTAAAGTGAGAGTTATATTGACGTCGCGCTATATAAAGCATCTCGAGGACTACTGACCTCGTAATTTTGACCCATGGTCAAGTAACATGGAGCTTCGACAGATTTAAAGTGCATTGGCTCCCTCTATACCATAGGTTCCCAAACTTTTTAACCTCATAGACCCCTTGGCAGGTTTTTCAGTTTAGGGTAGACCCCCTAATTTCCTAATATTAAATTTGTGCAAATTTATCAACTTAAATGTGTTTTTGACAGCAAGTATAGAGCTATATACTTTAAAAGATTAAAATTTTTAAGTGTAGCGAAGTATAGAAGAGTTTAAAATTCAAGAAAACACATGTTAGTTAATTTAATTAGTTAATTAATTAAATTAAAATTTAACTAATGCATAAAATAACTGTTACATAAAGTAACTGTGCAACAAACAAGTGCTTTTTGAGGGAGGGATTAATCTGGGGATGCAATAATAAAACTTTCAACATTTGACATCAATTTTATCAGAGTTAACCCTAAATATCTCCTCGGTTAATGGTGTCTAGTATTTTCTTCTTTTCTTTATTTTGGAGATTGGTAAGCACATTTTCTCAATCAAAAGAAAAATTAAAAGCTTTCTCAAGATATTCCATAATATGGAATGAATAAAAGGTATATCTTTTTAAAGCTAGAATTGTTGACATCGTTTCTAAACTTTACTTTAAGATCTTGGTTAGTGCTTAATTCTTATAATATGATTTTTTTTTCAAAGTGACATTATGAATTCATTGTCTTTTGTGGTATTACGATAGTCGAAACATTCCCAAACCTAGTTTCAAAATCTAAAAAAAGGGCATTTAAATGTTGGCGACGTCCAAAATTATGCTCCTTTACCTTAATTCCGGCAAGAAAGGCTGTGTGAAATGTAGTCCTAATAACACATTTATGCTGTCACCTAGTAACTGCAAATAAACTTCTTAAAATTTAGTAAATATAAATCTGTTAAATATAGGTAAGTCTAGTTTCACTTGATTAAATTTCCTTTTAACATTAGTCACGATCAGGTTTAATGAGAGCCACAATCGTAGACCCCCATTTACACCTCATGGATCCCCAAATTATTATTGTTGTACTGTCGTGGACCCCTTACAAATCGTTGTAGACCACTTTGGGAATCACTGCTCTATACGGTGTCTGTTAGGTGTTATCAGGAATCGAACCTGTGACATCAGTGGCCTCAGGCCGTGAGTTAATGAACTATAACCCCTAGCTACCGAGACAAAAAAAAATATTTTAAGGTGTAAGGTTTAAAGTTCTGAAGACACTGTTTTAGAGAAGAGTCATGAAATACATTGTATACGGGGGGATTGGTTTTATTCTAAAGAAAAAGAGAAATATGGTGAAATATATAGTTTTTATTAGTGCGAAATATGAGAATTGATTTAATATTATATCGTTTTTATATCGGGGAAAATGTGTTCCCATTCTAAGGTTCAATTATTTGAATACTACGCAGACATATTTAATAAATATAGATTTATTACAATTACATAAGTTACACGACAATTTACACAAAAATATTCAACATTCTCAAAACAGATTTGATTTTAATAAACTAATCTTTTAGAAATAATACTAGTTTGTTTTATCAATATCCATTTATTTAATTCAATCATTATATTGCCATTTCACTATGCTACATTTTAGTTAAGTATTATTAATTGTTTAATCTGCAGTTAGTAACAATTTTTCTAAAATTTTTCTTAATGCAAGATATTATTAAAAAGGTTTTGTATCGAAATCTCTCGACTCACACACAAAATTATATTGTTAGTTATTAAATACAAATAGGTACTTTCAATATTTATTTTTTTTAATGAGCAATACTAGAATGGATATAAGGTTCTACCTATATCCATTATGAAATTACATTTTTAGTATTTGTAAATACTTTTATGACAAATAATTCTTCATAGTGTGTGAGAAATGGAAAATAAATAAACATTATTAGAGAGACAGTTAAGTTTATTTAAAGGTAAAGCTATACATTTAAGGGATTTTGCTCTCTAATCTTATTTGTTTTACCCTGAAATGATTTATCAGAAAATTATATGAAATCAAAAGAAATTTGGGGAAAAAAATCCCATTCTTAAAAAATTTAAATGTATAAAACTGTTACATTCAAAATAATTATGAATGATATAATTTACAAGAAACATTTCCAACCATTACAACTCTGAAATTTAATTTAATGAATTAAATCTACTTTCATCCTTTAATCAAAGGTATGTTCACAACTCAACTAGTTCTTACTGAATAGATAAACAGCCTGAAGGATGTGCAGGTTTTGATAAATGATTGAACTGAAGAGCCTTGATTTATCAAATTTATTTTCAGTCACTTATGTACTCCAAGTTCTAATGCTCATGGTTTTAATGATGCTGTCACGTTTTAAGAATTCTCGGCATCGAAGCATTTACAAAACATATTTTGACTCGTTATTCTTGACTGACTCTCAGCCTTTTTATGTTCTGTCTCTTTGGTGGTTTCTTTTCTTCATCTACGCATTTTTTTCTACCTTCCAGTTTCTAGATATTATCTCTTGACATCCGCCTAAGCCTTAATAGCAGGAAAGTTTAAGAAAAAATCACTTGAATAAGCATGGAGTTGGGAGAATAAAAGGGATAGTGTAAAAGGAGGAGGAAAAAACGTTCGAAGTTCAGGTTTCTAAGTACAAGTTTTTGATATTTATTAACTGACTAGTAATTAGATCCTATTAATTTATTACAGTTAGTGATAAATTACTTAAAATTTCAAGCACAGCTTCACCTTTTATGTATAGGATAAGGATATCAAATAAAACAGTAGTGGTATTTTAGCATTATGCCTGATCTGTAATGCGTCTAATTTCATTTACATCTCGTTTGATGTGAACATTTTTGTTTGGAATATAATTTGCGAGCAAATGTTGCACACTGAGGTTCTAAATCTATGAAATTCTGTTTGGACTCAGAATTAACCGTTAGAGAGTTTTCGAAAAGTAATTTTACTATCATCATTTGTGTGTGTGTGTCTTTATTTCAAAAAAAAGAAATTCCCTTGTTGAACATTGAATTTTTCTTGGGGGTATTTGTAGCCAGAAGCGGTGACTGAAATGACTTTTAGACTGTTTCGAACAGGAGTGGGCAATCTTTTTAGTTTTAGGGCCTTATTGTAGAAGCGCATGATACCGAAAGGCTGCGCCTTTTTAAAAGAATTGCATTCACTTAGTATCTCAGAAAGGGTATAAATTTAACCATAAAAAATCAATATAGGCAAGTTAAATAAAATAGTGGCAATTTTATTCAAATTATTTACTGTACTAACTTCGCCCATCATTGTTGCACAAATACATTTAGTTTTAGAGAATCAGTTTAATGAGCAAATATACCACCATATAACAAACTTTTCTATTATCTTCTTCACTTGTTATAAAGGTATATGTTTCACTTATTCGCGCAAGCCTATTGACGTGACCTTCCTAGTGCAAAACACCAGAAGAGTGTTTGGTCGTGAACGGGTAAGAAATTTCGGTTCAAGGCAAATTTCTTGGCTGTCTTTGCGGGTACAAAAATCTATTTTAGGACCATTAATTGCCTACCCCTGGTTTATAGGATATTTTCTCTTGTGAGGGAGTGAATATTTACGCCACACTGTTCAGCTACTCGAGGGGGTTTGGCGACGTACCTCTTAGTTTTGAACCATGGTCAAGTCCTGAGGACGACACTTGATCTGGCATCCCCCCTTTTCTAATTACCATACCAACGGGAGGACGTATGAAATTTCGACAGATTTAATGTGCATCGCTCCCCTACACGAAGGGTCTTTAGCGATGCTGGGCTCGAACTCATGACACGCCGACCCCGAGTCCGTGACCTTGACTACTAGGCTACCGGGTCTACCATTTTCTCTTGCGGTAGTCTGAGTAAGTGTCAGTAATGGAGTGAGTCTGGAAGTAAGTGATGGTGATATGACAGAACAAAGATTTTGCCCTGATGAGTTGCTGTAACTTGACAAAAAGGGGAGTTTAAGCTAAGATAAATAGACTCGTTTTCAATCTCGTTAGGATAGTATACGCTCCTATCTTAGTAATCAAGCAAATATTTGCCAAATGAATGTATATAAAAACTTTTGCAAAAAAGTACTACACTATCATAGCTTAAACACAAATCCTGAGAGTATTTACTTGTTGTTCAATAAAAAGGTTTAAATACTGAAAAATACAATAAAGAGACAATTAAAGTTTGTTAAATTTTCGTGTATTTTATTTAATTGTTTCAGCATTCAGGTATTTCAGTATTAAACAGAAGTTAGATAATTTTATGTAATTAGATCAATGCACGTAATATGACGTTAACAGTAGTTCTTTTATGGTAAAGAACTAATAATTTACATTTCATTTCTTATGGAAAAAATTCAATTGGTATATGTCCAAGGATCTGGAACGAATTAAGGATGTTTACCGAGGTATCACTGTATTTGGAATGTTTTCCGTGTTCTAAATTGTTTAATTTGATTGATCATGACATTTATTTCATGCATCTACGATCAAAAAATTGAAACCATTTAATAGTGATAAGCTGTCGTAGAGCAAAAATCAATAAGTAGATAAGCAAAATTTCATAAGATTTAAAAATCCGTGTATTTATTGTCAGTTTCACAGCAAAAATATTTTGAAAAAGAGCTTTATGATATTCTCTGATATTTCAGAGGAAATTAAAATATAATTAAGTATATTTTTACTTAAAACATAAATTTTTACATCACGAAATGAAAAAAATTGCCGCCTTTATAAAAATAACTAATCCAACGTGAAAGTCTATTAAAACGGTAAAAAAAAAAAAGTTCGTGATAAAAAAGATTTATTTAATATTTTCTTTACTTTGTTTAAAGAAAATGTATTTTTATTCAATTTAATATTCAGCATTTGAAATCTAAAACCACTTTGACGTACCTATCATTCGTAAAAAAATATAAAAAAAAGTATTCTTTTAAAAGAAATAAAAAAACTTACACTTGTTAATTAATATGCTCTATGTATAATCTTTAAAACTTTTTATTCAAAAGAACAGCAAAAAAAAAAAAAAAAAAATCTGAATTATATATCTCTATAGATTTAATTCAAAAGGAAAAGCCAAGTAAACTTTATGTTAAAAAAAATATAGTTTCATTATTCAGTAACTTAAAAAAAGTTTCAGATGTTATTTAATATTCAACACAATAACACTGTGAGGCAATTATAAAGTCTAAGAATATTTTTAACTTACTAAATTCAGCTGAATAGGGGCAAAAAACTAACAATACTCATGTCTCACGTTTATAGGAAAGATAAAAATTCGTGTCACGCTTTAATAGAGAATCAAAACACTAGATCTTTCACAAATGAATTAGAAGCAATGTGTATGAAATTGAATAGTGAACTCATGGACATTTTATTTTTTTTAATTAATTTAAATATTTTTGCGAAAAGATATTTTTATTTTACTTAAAAGCGTAATAAATTATTTAAACTTCCTTTTCAAAGATTTTTAGATTATATCGCTATTCAAAGTATAATATAAATAAAAAGAATTGATGAATACCATACATTAAAATGAGACACAAATAAACGGAACTTATTATTTAAAAAATGTTTCATAAAAAAAGAAGTATTTATAGTGTTATTTTGATGATATTATGATTTGCATATTGGGAATTGATTTGATTTGGTCTTTTGGACGTTATATAATGCGATTAAATGTTTTTAATGCACCGAAAGGGGAAAAAAATCATCTTCATTTCAAATACATTTTGCTTGTGTTGAAATGAAAACCGCATTTGACGTTTTAAAATAAATTTGTCAAATGGAAGTGTAAAAAATGGATTAATTATTAATTATTAAATTATTAAATTATTAATTATTGTTAATCATATTATCGAGTCTTCTCTCTCAATTTAACATTTAGAAAAAAAAATGCAACCCAAATTACGCTCAGTTTTAGTACAAACGAATATTATACACACCTTTGTTCAATAACCTTTGTTCAATAAAACTCGCAGTTATTATTTTGCAATAAAATCTCTTTATGAAAATAAGACTGCTTCATTCATACTTATAAGTACTTATTACTTCATCAGTAAAGCTATAAAAAGACTGCGTTCCACGAAATACAATCACAGTGACAAAAACAATATCATATTCGTATTCAACTACGTTTTAGCAAAAACTTTTCAACAAATAAATAAATAACTATTTTACTTCTAGAAAAATGTTTTGTTCTTCAATTTTCTAGGAAAAAATTAATAACATAGTGAGTTAAACAGCGACAAAAAATTACGTTTTAGGCAATAAGATTTCGTAATTTTTAAGTACGAGACATTTAATAACTGATAACTCTAAGAATTCATTGAACTAAATACAGTAATAATGTTCAAACAGCAAGATACGTTCATTAAAGGGTATTCAAACACCTTTTAAGGAATATGTGCTAGCAAGTTTTAAAATATTTTTCTTGGGTTATAACCACGGCAAAATTTTCCTTAAAAGACAAATTAAGCGAGAGAAACATTTATTTGAGCATTATTACTATCTTTTTGCAAATAAATAGTAACCAACTTTTTATTTTTTTAAAAAATGGATACTTAAGTATTAGCGTCTACGCAGCAAAAATTTACGCCACGCGAATCGCGCCTTGAATTCAGAATAGCAAAGATTCTTACGTGTTTTATTTGAAGCAAAACGACTTTCGCGGCTCAATTTCGGATGCGGTGAAGCTAATACAGACCAAAAAATGTTATAATCCTTTTTAGGAACTTTTTGACTCGCAATATTCAATAAACATAAATTAGATTAAGATTAAAATTACTATTAGGAAGCTAGCTGAAAATTATTCTTTTCTCACCGTGTAAAAGCTTTGACACATCGAAGAAAATAGTGATATCAAAAATTTTACACAATGAGAAGCACCTCTGAGGATTTAATCATGTTACTTAATAAGATAAGTTTAACATTGCAGTACTCTTTCTAATATTGCAATTTACTCAACTTCATTAAAAGTACTTTTCTTATTGTAAATAAAGGGATATTCGTGTATCTTAACAGGTAATATTATTGATAATCAGTAAAAGGAAATATTATATAAATGGGTATATAACTCCAAATATTCAGATAAATACCCTTTCATAAGTTTAATCCAGATATATTACATTAGTTACAACCTTCCAGTATTCAAGATTTCATGATTATAGACATATAAAAAAATCAACTTCTATTTCCCCAAAATATCAGTAGCTTAAAGAGAACAGTTTCTTAGTATATTAGAATTCTAGTCATGATCAAAGGGTGCATAGTTATAGGGGATATTGAAGGTAAAGTCTGAGAATCACAGATATGGACAGCTTTAAAAATTATTTTAAACTTTGGTTGATGCAATTTCGTTTAGATAGGGGTTGGGGGAAATCTGCTGATGAAGAGATCCATCCACAAATATGTGGTTATAATCATATTTTAAATTAATAATTAAATAAAGTTCTTTCGATAAGAAGATATTAATTGGAGAAAAGCACAATGTGTGCGTATAAAATATTCGCTCGTTGTCAAGATTCTAGAAGAGTGAATGAAAGAACACTAATTTATAGAGTTTCTGTTCTGCAACTTACCTTCTGCGCCGTGACTGGGATTCGATGGAGAGGTGCGCCATAAATTTGAGGCATGTAGCGCGCTGTTGAAAGTACTTCCGTTGTGTATAGCGTCAGGGATATCACCTATTATGCGTGGAGAAATAATTCGTTACGAAAATGCCTTTGAAAATGAATATATTTAAGTCATCTAATTAGTAAGAAACTCAACTAAGGATACGTCATGGAATTTTTGACAGTATCCACTTTATTAATAAAGTAAAAAAGAGTTCTGAAGGTAGGGTGATATTTAAAATTGGGTTAGTGTTTGATGAGAGGCGAACAAATAGAAAAAAGATGAGAAAATTGGTGGAAATTCAGTGCTGGAAGATGACTAAATAAGAATTAGATAAAGCAAGGTCTGTGTTGGGTCATTGATATGAAATCGGTAGCTGATAGTTAGATAAAAAAAAAGCGTTAGAAAGATGTTATACTGTAATCTGCAGGCTAGGAATAGTTAGGAGAGTTATGTAATATAGAATTTGAGGAGTTAAATTTTCTGTTCAAATGAGAAAAATAAAACAAAATAAAAAATCAAACTTTTCGCTTTAAAAATTTGGAAATTTATGCAATTATTAAATTAATCTAGAGAAAACAATTTTAATAACATTTCTAATAAAAAAGATTAAATACATAAACAGTTGAATTAAATAATTTTGACGCTAGCTCATTAAGAAATTAACATTCCCACAACGTAAATATATGCTAACAATGGTATTGCATTTAATTTTCTAGAGGAGATAACAAATATCTTATGAAACAAATCAAACTGGGACTGTTAGAATGATTCAAAAATAGATGTTTATGTTTGTAAGATCTTAATAGGTCATTTTAATTAAAAATTTACCGTCACATCAAATGTTTCTCCGAAAACCCCCTTTGTAAGGTAATTGAAATTCAGATATTTGTGAGACGACAATATGTTCGAAATAAAAAGGAAAGAAAAATTCATTATTAATTTTTTCTTCTAATTTTCACTCTAAACGAAAGACGGGGAACATTTTTCGTGAAGTGGAAACAAAGAATAAACAAAGGAATAGAATAAAACACAGAAAATGTCTGCTCCTTTCTTGGCCTCTGAACAAGTAAGTGTTGCTGAACCCTGCTGCGTGCTGGGCTTAAAACATGGGGAAAACACGCACACCCGACAGAGAACAACATCTTGTGTATCATTTAATGCAAATGATTGTAAAGGCTTGGTGCAAATAAACGCAAAGGGATAAAAGCACACATCGCTGATTTATGTGGACACATCCTTTAGGAGAGGAGCAACTAGAAAAGTGAACTAAGTCGACGTTGTTTCGTCAACAATGGTCAGATAGCTGTCAAAGATCTGTAGTATCAAGCAAGAGGCATTTGCTTTAACAATAAAAATAATTAAACATTCCTGAAAAAGAAAAACGAATTGTTTGATGTTTTGGTAAGTGTGATATTCTAAATTACACGATGTCCATACATTCGTCAGATTTATCGATAGCAAACGCCTAAGGAATTTGAGAAATCCAATTTGGCGCTATCTAAAATGAAATTTTTCTTATTCCAACACTCTTAGTAATGGTTTGAATGGTTTTTAAGAATAGCATGAGCACATAGTAGCTTTGGATACTGTTATTTATTTTGCAAAACATATTGAATTAATAAAGGTATTCAACTGGGTTCAGCATTGTGATTTAGAAAAAGCGGGTAATTGAATAATTTTTGATATTTACTGTCACCTGAATTAGAATATACATGTAAAATTGCCTTAAGAATAGTAATACAATAAAAAGTTACTTAAACGCATTTTTTTCTGCAGAAAATGAAGACTTATTTTCAAAGAATTCTCTTTTTTCATGAAAAGTCCTTCTATAATAATAATATTTGGTCTAAATATTGCTAAGACTTCTGTACAGAGCCTGGACAAGGTTTCTTGAAAATTCGTATTACTATCAATTGAAATAATAATTGGTGTTTGTGTTAAAATTCGTATACTCTGGTAATTGAAATCAGAATAAATCAATTTCTAAATTATACATTTTAAAATTTTTAATTCTGACTCTTTAAAAAAGTCTTAACTATATACAGGCAAAATATTATTATTATAGAAGCATTTTTCATAAAAGAAAAATGTTTTGAAAATTTATAATTCCATCTACATTTTCTGCTAAAAAAATTGCATTAAAACAATCTTATATGTATATTCTAATTCAGATGACAGTAAATATTAAAAAAATTATTCATTTATACGATTTTTCAAAATCATGTTTCCAAACCCAGTCGGAGGCTTTAAATTTAAAACATGTTATGCATAAAAATAGAACTGAAATATGTGTGTTTCATATCTGTTAATAACATGTTTAGTATTACTATAATATTTAGGTATATATTAAATTTTATGTTTGAATTATAAAAATATTTCGTTTTATACATTTATATATATATATATATATTATAAAACATCAATACAAGTATTTTATATACTAGTATACAATTTTTAAAAATATCTATCAATTATTTAAATAAAAAAATACAATCCTCAGTTAAAAAGTTTTGAAAAAACATACCAAATAATTATTTATCGGTCCGAAAGTGATAATTCTGTATTCAAAAATTTGATTTTAACCTCAAAACTGATCACTGGTAAATGCTATTTGAAGCAAAATCCTCTATAACATGAAAATAAATTTTTTTTTAAAAAAAATCTGTTATTTAATTCCGACATTTTATTCTAAAATTTTCTATTTTATTTTTCAGCAGTTTCTTTTCAAGAAAAGTGGATCCTAAACTAGTAATAGTATCGAAACAATGGAAACATATGTAATAGTTAAAGTGTACCCCGGAATAGTAATTTTAAAGATCGTAGATAAATACGGACTGGTCATTTCTCATTTTTAATGGTCAGCACATGCAAGTTCTGTTATTCATCTACCGAACAAAGTATCCAGTTGGAGTCAAAAGAAAAGCATTTGTCATCGTTAGGAAGATATATTACGAATCACTGAGGCGTAGTAATGTCTTATTCATATTTCCGCATAAACTCGAATGTTTCCAAAAAATGAAACAAAAAGTAATTACTATCCAACGTCACATTCAAAGATAATATGTATATGTATCAATATCTTATAAATTTACATGCTTTAAAGAGATTTGTAGAGGCTGTTTTTATATAAAACCAGAATTAAAGTCAAAATGAATTCATAATAAAATAAAGAAAAACTCACCAAGATGTTGATTCCTTTAATATAATTTAAAATGTTAATTAATGCGTTGAATGATTAACTAAAGTTAACATTGGAATTCACTTAAGCAATTTCTAAGAACTAATCAACAAAATAAACATCTTTCTAGTGGTAGAATAATATTTTTAATAAACATCTCACTACAAAGTTCTTTTTACAATCGAACATCAAATCAAATATTTTTTCTGGTCACAAATATGTCGTTGCCAAACGATTTTATACAAAATAAATAAATACAAGAAAATGAGAGTGTTAAAAAATTAATTAAATTTAATAAAAGTCACGTGATACTAGCTCAAAAATCTTTTAATAAACGTAATTAATAATCGATAACTTTACGGTAGCGGAAAAATATGCATTAAAATATCCAAAAATATTAACTGCATTAAATTTCGAATAAAAAGGCTTATCAAGTAGCCGACATTAAGTTTTTTAAAAAATGTTGAGAGACAAAATATATCTATATAAATTATTTTTTTTGCTTATGCAAAATGCTTATTTTTTAAATCGAGGAAAATTAATAAATCTATGAAGCTCTAAGTATTTAATAAAAAAAATTCTAAAAAGTTCTAAGTATTTTTATTTATTTATTTATTTGAGGTTCTACTGTAAATAAAATAAAAGACGATGAAAGGTAAAATGCCCCCATTATTGTAGTCCAACATTAGGTAATAAGCATTGCTTGAGATATTTTTTTACTTTGTTTTTCCTTTAATATTTTCGCGAAAATTTGTTTTTAATACATTTTTTTTTTAACTATCTTCGTGTAGTCGTAAATAATAGGGTCCAAACTGGGAACATTTTTGTCAGAGAGGACAATATTCTAAAATTAATATCGTGTTCTGGGTGTTATCTATTTAAAAGAATAACATATTTCATTATACTACTCATTTTTGCTTATATATATATATAAACGGATTTATTTTTCTTGTATAAAATAATTGTGTATTCCGCATTTTATTTCCTTTCTTGTATTGTTAAATAGTTTTTCACTTTGTCCTTTTAAGATATAAATAAAGAGATATAACGTTAAAAATAACATACTTAAAGAACGTTTTTAAATTTTATATTACACAGAAAATAGCCTGTTGCCTGTATTACAACGTCAGTAATTTGTATGAAAATGAGTATTCTTTTTTCTGCCTAAAAATAAATTCTAAATTTGAATCAAACTCTTAAAAGATCAATTTTAATGCAAAATGCATCTTTCATTTTACATTATTAAAGTGATTTATTGGGAATTTACTGAATTATTTACACCTTCAAATAAATGGATATGTGCTTAGATACAAACGCATATTAATATTTTGCTATTTGTATGGAATGTTTCTAAATTTCAAACACATTTTATGTATCGAATAAATAAATAAATTCCTAAAACAATCTAGGCATTTTCTTTCTTTTTTGACATAAGCTAAGAATAGCTATAAAAAATTCGCTGTTTGATGTTCCGCACCTTCACTGCGACGTGCGCCACTATCGCTCGCAACCGCGACGGTTGCAGTTCGCATCTCATCATCACCGAGTACACACAAGATGACAACAGGACAGTCCTGCCACAAAACGGACGCCTACTAATGACAGTCATCACATCGTGCTAACAACTTTGAACGACCATGGCAATGAAAGAAAACGTTTCACGAAGCCCGCACACAATGGGTTACAGAAAATGGCTCCTGTGTTTCCGATGGTCAAGCTTGACCGGGCCTCATGATGGCAGCTTGTAAGGGTTGACTCATTTACATCGAATGGAGTTGAGTTAATTTCATTTTTGCGTGAATTAGACGATTGCGTTTTCTTTGTAATGCCACGCCGACGTTTAGAGAGATGGCCCTGTGAAGTTTCCTATCTATGGACTCAAGGAATTTAAAAATAGAGTTTTGAAAGAGAACCTCAAGTTTATAAAAACTAAACACATTAACATAATATTCTTTTTTTCAATTGTAAAAAGCTTTTCACCGTACCTCACGAAGTTTCTTAACATATTTTGATTTACACAATAAAAAAAACTTTAAAACTCAAAATTGTTTATAATTCCGATATGTAATACATTACTTCCAGGAACGTTTTAAGGCCTGGGTCGAGGACTTCAGCTTAGGGAAGAGGCTCGTCTCGTTCTCGTTTTAACCTCAATTTTATCATGATTCGAATAATTTTAATCCTCAAATGTTATTCCCGTGAATATTCTTCAAAAGATTTTATTCTGAACTATATGCTATTTGGCAACAGTCGCAAGACTGCAATATGATGTAGTGTCCGTCGTCAGTGTCTGAGCTAGGCCTGCCTCTGTACTCCATCATTACTTGTTTAGTAGAAAGGTGGCAGTCGGTTTGTGCCTACGTTTGTGAGATTGTAAGTCACGCACATTAATATGTTACGGGTTTACCGTTTGTACGAGTATTTAACGACATTTGCTACATATTGACTACTTAAAAGGATCACAAGGGGAGGGGGGCCTGCTTTTGCATAAAAACTCATGGTCTCAATAAGTCTTAGGAACGTCACTGATTACTTCTAGAATATAGCAATTTTATTTGCGATAATTCACTTTTTTATCATCCCCTGAAGAATGGTACAAACTAAATAAGTGGCAAGAACAAAGGAAATTCAACTAATCCACTGTGAAATGTCAAGTTATTGAGTGGTAGTACTTGATCAACTGTCGTATAATTATTGTAATTAGCTATACTGCCCTTGGAAAGTTCTTAAACTGAAAGTCATTGGCTTATGTCATCGATCAGTGGCGCACACAAGGGGGGGGGGGTCCAGACCCTTCTCCCAAAGCCCTTGATTTTTTTCCCGATTGATTGTAATCCTATGTATACAGTACGTAAAATTTAATTATTTATTATTAATTTTATTAATTAATGCTATTATTTATTCAATAATTAATTTTGTACCGTTTTTGTTTCAGAAAATTGACAAAATTAAAGAAAATGTTGGGTGGCGTATTGGAGCATGATACGAGAATGGAGGACTCTCGACTCTGCACGACTCCCCCTCAAAAATTCTTGTGTGCGCTACTGTCATTGATCATAATTCTTTAAATGATAGCTTTTGTATTGAATTTCCTTATTCCGAGATCCATCTTGTTTAATTCCAAACAGACACTGCAAAATTTTTTTGCTATCATTTTATTAACAGCTTAAAATCCCCTTTCGTACGGATTACCAAGAACCTGTGGCAGGAATTGCCCCAATACTTTCCACTTTCATTAAATTTGAAATTGGGTAACATACATCTATCAAAATAAATCCATAAGACTTCTTTTGTGCTACAGGACTTCTCACTCTCTTTTGAAGCCGTATATATGTATTTCCAATTACATCGCTTAAACCTTAAGAAACGAAACAAAAACACTTTCAAAAAGAGAAGGGGTGTGGGCAGAGAACACGAATAAACTGACCAACATAAGCCCAATCTAATATAACATGCTAAAAGAAGACTTGATACCCAAAAAACTTACTTAATTTTCAAAATTCATTTAAGTACATACGCATATTCCAATATTTTATGGTTACTTTTAATTACGAGTAGAATATATATATAAGAAAATGAAAAATACGCCAATCTGTTTGCCCTCAAATAGTTTTAAAAATACTTCGTCTTTTTTTTTTGCATAGTCCTGTGCAAATTTCTAAATTTTTACCGGTTTTGACCTGAACATACTGTGTATGATGTCAGTATGTATTAGTTAACTGGGCTTAAGAAAATTAGGAAGATATATTCTTTCCTGGATTTAGAGTTCCAACTGTTGCATCATTTCCTTTGCACCTTTTTGCCTCGAATGTATGAATTAGTAAAATGGCATAACCAAATACACCAATGCTATTGAAGACTAATGCACTTAATATTAATTAATATTAGAGAAAATTTAAGTAACCTAATAAACGAAGGGTTATATAATAAAGAAACGGGTGCACAACAGTTTAAAGATCTTCCGTGCTGACTTCCAATAACAATTTTGCAACGGTTACTGCGTTGCAAAGGTAATTGAGTACACACAAGCAAAACTTCTTCTTCTGTATGATAGTGGAGGATCATTTAATCTTTCCTCCGAAACCCCAAACTGGACACACACAGAGAAGGGAAAAAGATTTTATAAATTCGCCTCACGCGTGCAATGGGCTACGGACCGCAACGGTATTAAAGGCTCTAAAATCAATTCAATAAATGATCTCTATTAAAGCTCCCTGTTATCGGCTTCTCCCTCCTAAGCTGCGGTCACCCGAGTAACAATCTAATAGAATTAAATTGTTAGCCCATCCCATCGAAAATTCGCGGTGATTGATTTCTTTTCTTAATTCTTTAATGAGTGTCGGGGTTCGGTCGAACATCCGGCAGATGGCGCGCTCTCGGTGAGAGAATGATGACTTCTGCAACGCGCGGACATTTTGCATTCGATCGTTTTCGATGGCGGCCATATTTCGGAGGAAACAATTGGTATTCGAAACTGAATGGAATGTAATTGGAAGTAAAATTATTTTTATTCCAGGGGAGAAAAAACTCTTTCTTCGAAAATTAATATTCTACAGTTTTGTAAAAGATAGCTGTGCGTTTATGAACGAAACCCTCAGATTGAAATATTCGTTATATAGAATAAGAATGGTACGTTTCATGTATTTTATAGCAACTATTTACCTCATAATCATACATTTTTTTTGACAAGCTACATTAAGGTTTTCGACAGTAAAATTATGATGGGAAAGAAACGTTCCTCTCGCACTTTTTTTCTTTTGTCACGTTGTAAAATTAAATTTAAACAGATTGATTAAAAAAATTTTCATTGCTTTAATTTATATTGAAAATGATTTACGCATAATATTAAAATGAGTTGTTTTATTCAATTTTGGTGAAATTTTATTTCTTAGTTTCAAATTTTTCTAAAAATCTTAATACAAGAACTATTAAGAATAACACTATTTACGATGAGAAGTTTACATCAATTAAAAGGAATTTGCAGTTTTCGACAATTTTAAAATCGTATACACACACAAATAAAACCAACAAAAACAATCGTATATGAGGTATTTTACAAATGCAATAAAATATCTCATTCTTAACCGGGAAGATGGAACCTTTATCATGAAAAGGCTTAACTCAAATTATACGGAATATAATAAATATTACTTAAAAAGGAATTGAAATATACTATCAGAAAAACTAATGCAAATGCATTTGGATGTGGATGGAACTCCCCCCCTCCCAAAAAAAAAAATTTCAAAACCTACCTCTGGTATATAGATAAAGGGTAAAACGAAAATAATAATAATAATATTTTTTTAGTATTGCCCCAATGGGAATGAAATTTAGGTATTTCAGCTTTTTTATGGTTAAAAGTCAAAGTGATTTTTGTTTTAAAAAAACAGGTATGTGTATTTTAGCACTTTTTAACATTTATTGCGATGAGAGGACAGCTACTAAATATTCACAAGGAAAACATCAGGTACATTTACAAGCTTCTTTAGTATTAGATTTTTAAAAAAATAACTTCTGACTAAAAGACATTGCACGATTAAAGCGGAAGACGGAGAAACTCTTGGATCAGACTGACTCAACGGTGCGGGGAGAGAGAGCTGGGTTAATAAAAAGTTGCAATGTACATTGTACATTCATTGCCGAGTACTCCCTTATAAAAAATTATCGTTTTTTGTTATTTATATTGCAGAAAAATAACTTTACTTTGCACCTAAAATCATTTAACAAAAATAAAAATTAAGTCTTTTTCCGTTTATTCGAAAATTTAACCCCTTTGTGGCAACACTGAATTTTCAAATTACTTTCTTAAGAAATTATTGTTCTACTAATACCATGCTATAGAACAGGGTCGGCAACCCATGGCACGCGTGCCACATGTGGCACGCAGTACAAATCTCAGTGGCACTCTGCACTGCTCATCAAATTTGTCAATTTATAAGTGGATGAAGCTAATAAATTTATAATTGACTTTATTTGACAAATATCTTCAGAATTATAGACATTTACAGAATTACGAAAAATCTAACATTTTACTCTGAAAATAAATTTACGGCTATTTTGTAAATTAGTAAATGCCATTGCTGGAGATATTAATTGATTGAAGATAGAAAATTTGCATGTACTCTGTTTTCCGCTTTTGTACATGTAAGCGTTTTCGCTTTTGTACGCATATCTAATTTTAAAAAAAAATCTTTCCTCATATGAAAAGTATTTCGAGTCCACAAATAAATTGTTTTACGAATGAGTACTCAAAATCGTGCCAAATTGAAAGTCACACATTATACCCCTGATTTTGCGATATGAAAGTAGAGTGGTGCATGTACTAGAGGCTCATATTAAAACTTTTATTTATCTTTTTATTTAACTACAATGAAGAGAAATACTTATATATTTCATATTATCTATTACTTATTTTAATAAATATGTGTTTAAAAGTACATAATGTAAGTACAATTCTTATTTTTTCTTATTTTTGTTGAAAAATAGTTATATTTTATGCTGTTTATTTTTATGTTAGGAAGTATCTTTAAATGAGGTGCAAAATTAAAATATAATAAATTGTAAATGTCTATATAATTGATCCCTGTTCTCTAACTCTGCATTATCGCGGAAATTGAATAGTTTCAAACATGCCGTACTGTGTGGCACGCTGAATCATATTAGTAGATTGGTTTAGCACGCCCCAACTAAGACTTTGCCGACCTCTGCTACAGAACATCTTTTTTGTAGATGTTAGTTCAAATTAATAATAATTATTTTCCCTCCATATAATCACGATCCACTCTAATATATATACTATACAACTATATTTTGCAAGTTGTAGACCATATACAAAAATAATGTTTTGACACTCCATTTTGTTAATTTCATATTCATGCCACATCAAGGTCTGTTTTTTCCTTCTGCTGTTTAAGTCTCATTCAAATTTTGAGCACCTGGAGCCAACTTCTTGTTCTAAAACCCGTCTTCCTTTCCATCTTTAGACCTTATCATAACTCATTTGATTGTCACATCCCAGTCAGAATATGTAAATAAGTCGGAAGTGCTTTTTGAAATTGTGTTGCGAAAGGCATTCAAATGAGCCTGTCTTCAGAAGGAGCGGCATTTAACAAATCAGAAATTTACAGCTATCTTTCTGTCACCCATTGTTCGGGTATCACTTCTTCTCACCGTCGGTGTCAAGCCGCGGTTGTTTCTTTCAAATTTTTTTCCTCACAATATAGTTCAAAAGCAGCATTGATTGATTACTGGAAACGCACGCAATTAAAGGTGTCTTGGTGCTCTTGGAAAATGCCCACTAACTGTAGATCCCTCACTGATTAAATGTCCTATTGTTTTATTCGAAATTTCTGAAGAGTTGGACGCGTAAATGACGGCGCACTTACACAGATTTGGGAAGTCATGGTGGTTCATTATTCGTATCCTTTACCTCCGTTTGCCATTCGCCAATGGTATAGCAATATCTTTCTTGAATAACAAGGTGAATTCGATTTTTACGCATTCAATGATTTATGTTTAGTTATTTCACTGTTTGAGTTTTAAATACAAATGCAAAAGTTAGCTTATTTTACTTAATATTACGCTATAACAATCGTTTAGGTTTTGTTGGGATAGTTTCTCCATTTTGAAACTGTTATAAGATGAACAAAATGTCACATGAAAGAATATTTTATTATGGAATTTTTTGAAACCTGTCACATAAAAATACTGAATCTATGTGTGGCAACTCGTGCCCCAGATTCTTGGTAATCCCTACGAAAGAGAATTTCAAAATGCATTTTCCCTACCCGATGAGGAAATTCAAGCAGTTCAAATAGAAATAACTAATTAGTTCGTTTGGGACTGTGACAGATATCTGCCGCACAGTCCCAACGATAATTCATATTCCGATTTATATCTATTCAATCGATTGCTGAATGTATCGTTATCGTCTGCTATTATATTGTTGTTCTAGTAGTTATTCTATAAGCTACGTGGTTTGGGTTGCTCATAAAATGATGGTAGAAAAACTTTGCAATGTCTATCTGGAATTGAACAACACGGATCTTGGAATTAGAAAATATATTATACCATGTTAGATTTGCATGGTAATGTTTTCATTATTTCTCAAGACTACCTTTGATGGAGTCGAGTTTGCTATGTATTGGATGTGTTTCTGACAGTCCATTTTTGTCTGACATAAAAGTCAACACGTCTATCCACAGTGAATACGTCTCATAAGTTTAAACCTCTTTTAAGTTACAAGAAAGACCCCTAACTCTCCACATACACCAAAATTTTGCATCCTTATATATTTAATAGATATCATCCTTTCTACAAGGCGGGTTTTAATAAGATTAGCACTTAAGAACACAAGACTCGATTGAAACTTGATCATCCAAGAACTCAAAGACGGTTACTGAGACCACATAGCCAAGCTTTTACTTTACACCTTTCCGATAACTAATCAACAAATCTGTAACTAGACTCATCATGCATTCCAGATTAAAGAACCGATGGCATTACTACTATATTTTCAATTTAAAATTAATTTCTGGTTATATTTACTAAATTAATATATCGAAGTCAACTAAACTACCAAATGAAAAATGCATTATGCTTGTATACTGGAAATTTACACTTGTATGCTGATGTTTGTACGCTTATATGATTTCTTAGTTAATATGTATTCGAATAAAATGGTGCTTTGGCTTCCCCTCGAACCATATTTTCTTCTTTCGGAAATACTTCTAAATATAATTTTCTAGAGTATGGTCAATGCATTATATAATTTTATTCCATTTTTTACAGCCTTCTTTTGAAAAAAATATCAGATTGTACCAAAACAATATAATCGAATTCGTAATTAGAAATTGCTATGAGTTAATTTCGTAAAATATCAATAATACATTTAAACTGGCACCCAGATTCCAAAAAATAATACACATTCTACAAAAAACTTGAAACATTGCTGACAAATCTGGAATTTGAATCTTCTATTTAAAAATGCTGAATTACCTTTGGGACGCCATCCCTGGCGTCTAACAATTTTGTATCATTTCATTGTGGTTGGACTTGTAAACATGTATATGTGTGTGTAATACAATATAAAGTGATACACATTGAAAGAGAAATTCTTATTACTTCACTTCTGTTTGATAGAATTCACCTAACCAATCCATCAAACAAGCAGAAGCTATCTTCCTATGAAACATTAGTAATTTAAACATAACAAGGAAACTATAAATCTATTTGGCATTTGAAATTATTTAAAAAAAAAACTTATTGAACTCTGTCGTAAGTAATTAAGATATATTTTGAACCATCTAAGTTGTTGATATAGTATTACTAAAATGTAAACAGTTGCCTTCCGAGTAATATAAGTGAAGATATCCAGTAAATGTAATGAATAACATTTAAAAATAAATAATTACTTGTTTGTGTACACAAAACAAATGTTACCAAAGGAGGAATTTTAAAAAATTATACATATTTTTTCTAAAAAAATTGAATATTGTATAAGAAAAATAGAATATATATATATAAATTTAAATATTTTAAATTTCACCATAAGTATTATTGCAAATGCTGTATTTTAAGAAATTGGATTATTCAAAGGTTTTTCTAATAAAATGAATAATTCGAAAGATAATGTGTGTTATGATATTATTTTACAAACGAACAATCAAAAAAAATTTCCACAAAATGAAAAATTTTATATGCGAAAAGTTAATAAACTACATAAAAATTTTATGAACTGTCAAATTTTAAGAATTTTTATAAATATCCCAGATAAAAATCAAATAATATAATATGCCATTTAAAATGGAAATAGACTTCCTAGAAGCCAATACACCGACTTCCGCTCTTAAGTGAAAACATTGATAACGATGACATGAATTATATATTCCACACATAACCATATTTCCTTTCGAACTCTTAATTCAAATACTGTTTATGCAAGGTTTCTCGATAAAAGCAATTTTAGACAACCTTCTGAATGAAGTCGCACCTTGTGAACTTCATGAAGAGAATATTCACAGGATCCTTTTTCGTTAGAACAGCGGACGTACAACTCATCTCTTCTCAGAACTCGACAATTAAAAGGCAAACGAAAGGTGAAAGCGAACGCAAGAACAAAAAATATAAAAAAAAACCCTCCAAACAGGAATAAACATGGAACTTCTATTCATTACGGAAAGAAAACGAGCAGTCACGTGACTTATAAGTTTAGTCATTTATTTGCTTCTTTATGAAATGTGTTCGTCCGTCCATGCAGAACATTCGATTCTGAGAGGTGGCGCTCATTATGAGTGGATGCCCCCTATTTCGAACACCTCTGTTCACCCCTCCCTGCAAACTTTTTATATTAACCCTTTTACGAAGAAGTTGCCAAGAAGAATGCCTAAGGCGGCAAAAATTGCCAATAACAAAAGTGAAACGGATCAATTAAGGAAGTTGCATCAAGTTCACAGTGGGGAAAAAAATGAAAATAAAACAAATATGGCAACGAACATCGTTTTTGTTTTGATTTCTTCTTTAAACCTTTTTCTATTTTTTTCATTCTTATTTTTTTTCTAAACGTTCTTGTTCTTTTGTTGATTTAACGGCGGACTGTATAATCGTTTGGCCTTTTTTTCCGATTTTTTTTCTCACTTCGATTATTAACTCGGATGATTAGAAGTTGTTGAACTAAATGAGAGAAAGAAAACTAAGATTTCATTCGAAGAAAAACTACGCAAAATATTACAGAAACTTGTCATACTTTTGAAGAAAATATATGTAGGCAGATTAAAATATTCTTTCATTTCATAAAAGATTTTTTAAGCATAAAATCTTTCAAAATTATGTGTCAATATTTTTTTTTACAATGTTTCTGTTTTTTTTTTCTGAAATTTTTGAAAGTTAATGTAAAAAACCATTTTTGTTTAAAAAGAATACATATAATTAAAAATCTCGTGAAAAATTTAATTTAAAAATAATTTGATATTATATTTTAGAGTTATAAGCAATCAATTCAGTTACTTAGAACATTTTAGTAACACAGAATAACTGTTTTACTCACAAATTGTAAGGCTAAAGAATATCTGAATTCTTTTTTAATAGATTAATTCAAAATAACTGTCACTTTTATCATAACCACTTTGATTTCTGTTTTTATAAATTTTAAATTTACAATGAATATGCTCTTTAATAAAATCAAAACACCATATATGAAATAATAGATAAAAACACTTATCTTAAAAAATCTTGAGTATTCTTTGCAAATCAATTTAATTAGGCACATAGAATTGAAATGCATGGATTACAAAAGAATTTGAAAACGTGTAATTTTAAGATTTCTAACAAATTCAAACTCTTTGACAGCTTTATTTTACAAGACATTCGATTTCACCTTTTTAAATAATTGCGTGTTAGGAACTGATTCATTTTTTTAAAGTGGAAAAAAATAACTGGAATGAAATGTATTATAAAATGAATTTTTCAGTAACATATATTCTATTTTCCAAAATTAATTCCTTTTAAATTTCTGATGCGAGACTCATGGCTGCTAAAAATAATTATATGGAATATTTTTATTCAAAATGGTCAAGAGAAAAATAAAATTTAATAAATAAGTAACATAAATATTTTTTTAATTTTTACATTATACGTTGTCTATATTAACTTCATATAACACATATTCAATGTCTTGTAAGATCCAATACACTCGATTCGATTTATGGAAGCAGTAGAAAAAGATAAAATATTTACCTGGATATCCCATCGCAGCAGGTTGCAGCCTCTCCAAGGGGGGACAGTTGGACATGGGGCTGACCGAATAACGCCCTGAGTTGTAGTAGCTCACTCCTGACGAGTGATTGGGTGTGTATGTTGTAGGCGGAGAGGGGTACTGGTGCAGAGACACGTCAGGTGTTCGGTAGGATCCGAACAGACCCGAGGCTGCCCCGTTTCCTCGGGGTGCCATGCTGTCTCCTTGACTGGGCCACAGGGTGTCTAGCATGAAAGAGAAGAAAAATTTACAGTTACAAAAGAGAATACCCTTTCGAAAGTGTTGCCAAAATGTGGGTAGGGAATTTTTATAGTTAGTTAATTCACCCTAATTGCTTGAATTGTTCCCATTCGATAACTGAACTGTTTTTATTTCAAACATAAAATGACTGTCCGTTGGTAGAACATCACAAAAAATCTCTTCTGATAAATAATTTCATAAGGTATCCGAACACGTTCGGAGTAATTTTTTTTAAAAAAAAAATAGCATATTTAAACATTATAAATGCTTTTTTAGGAGTCAATACCAATAAATACTAAAATTTAACTAACAATATTTTTTTAAAAAAATTATCTAAATTTTACAAAAATCACAATTATATAAGTGAAATTTTAGCAATATTTTTGAAAAACTTTCAAAGCAATCAGAGAAAAAAGTAAAAAGCATATATCAGTAAAAGTAATACTAAAACAAAATAGATGCATTTATTTAGAGAACGTACTAAAATTTTGATGCTTTATTAAAATGTGAGCATTTTATAGCTGATTGAGTAAACATTATAAGAAATATTACATTTTTTATGAGACCATTATTTAAATGACAGGCCATAACTCGAAAAACATTCATACAATAAGAAATATTTGGGTACATTCTCTAGAAAATAATATAAATATCAGGTTCAAAAAGTGTTATAGAAGTACGTTTATAACATTTTGAGTTATCAGACTCGCCATGATAGATTTCGAACAATTTAAATGCCCACTTCTGGTACATCAAAAACCCACTTCCGGTTTTTCTAATTTTATAAAATTGATTTAATTTGGCCTTTAGATAACATAGAAACAAAACAAAGTATGTTTTGTCAGCCAAAAGATCCGCTATTCAATAAAATTAAAAACGAAAATATCTGTTTTGACTGAATTTTGTCATTTTCAACGTGTTCGGATACCTTAAATTTGAAGTGTACGAATAGAATATTATGGAATAGAATTGAAGTGTGCTAACAGAATATTGTGGAATAGAATTGAAGTGTAAGAATAGAATATTGTGGAATAGAATTGAAGTGTACGAATAGAATATTGTGGAATAGAATTGAAGTGTGCGAATAGAATATTGGGGAATAGAATTGAAGTGTACGAATAGAATATTGGGGAATAGAATTGAAGTGTATGAATAGAATAGAATTTTTATCAACCTTTCTTCCTAGTAAATTATACACAGCTTATGCCTGTCCGAAGTGAAATAAACAACTATTAAAAATAAATAGCAGTTTCATAACAAAAATTCTTTTGTAGTTCTTTTTTATTTTATTTCTATAACATGTGTACGCCTTGTGTCTCGGTTCTATTTCAATAATATTACGTTTTTATTGATAATAATGCAAATAGATTTTTTTAAAAAAAAAATTAAAATGTAACATAATTATGCACATATTATTTATTTTTAAGTTTTCAATGCGTTATTATGCGATTAATTTAAGGAAATAGCAGAAACATGAGACATTAAAAAGGTAGTTCTTCGAATAAAAATACTTGACAACGTATCAATTTATTTCTATTTTTTACTCACTTCCTTCAATTTACATATTCTTAAATACTGATAGATATTGAAAATTTATGATTTTTACAGTGTAATTTGGATCATAAAAATGGATAAAATTCTATAACATAGAAATGATCTTTTTATGAAATGGAGGTTTTTTGTATAGATTGTTTGGTCCATGGTCAAGGCTGTCTCCGGCTAATGTTAATGAATAGGACGCAAATTCGGAATATTTTTCAGATTTAAAAGTACTCAAACATTAATATTATATTCTGGCTTCGCAATCCTGTAGAAAATCTCTTATATTATCATACTACTCGTTTTTATCCGAGTTGACACATGTTTTCTTTTATAAAATGTGTTTCACATTTTTCTCCTATACCGTAATGCTAAATGAGTTATCCCTTTACATGTTAAAATAAAAAACTAATTATTTATGAAATATTTTGAAATTTAAAAAACGCTATATTATAAACAAATGCATGAGTTACAATGTCACAAATTTTTATAAAAATTAAAGCATTTTTTTTGGTCCGAAAATGTACTCCACGTTAAGTTCAAGCTCTCGTACAAATGGCGAAAACAGCCTTAAGAATAGAAAACTGCAAAAAAATTAACAGAACACTTTTTATTTGAAAGGCTAAACTGCCGCTAAAGTAAAAATGTTGTAAGATAGCTAATGTCAATATTTCGTTTTAATTTGAGTATCTCATCTTTATGTGTTTTGTGCGATTCTGGACAAGTCATGGACGCTGATCATTTGAATATGTGTTCTTCACTTAAGAATTTAGATTGTATTGTAAAAAAGTATTCGAAGAGCTGATTGCCTAAGGACCTCATGGTCAATGGCCAGGCATTTGTTAAACAAAATAAATATTCGGACTGTTGCCAATTTGGCAAAGCAAACAAATTGTATAGAAATCGTTTCCAGATTTACAATATTATTTGAAATAGTAACAATTATAATTTTAAAAGTTAATAATAAAATGTTATTTACAGTATTAAGAAACATTAAAAAATAAATTCAATTAACATAAAATTCAAATAGTAAATTACAAATGCTTAAATATAAAATTATGAAATTCATATTAAATGTTAATAATTATAAAATATTATAACTTTTGTAATTTCATATATTATATTTCTTATTTACTAAACGGATTTTCTTAAATCTGACTAGGCTGGTGCAGCCATTAGTAGTCGAAGAAGTGAACAATTATTTTATCAATAATTTCATTAAATTAGCTTTAGGTTTCTCCTCCATACTTAAAAATAAGTACAAAAATTCCCATTCTAAAAGTTTAATTCGCTGGAACATCATTCTGAAATCGAATAATCTAAATTTGATTCCCATTTTTTGCCAGGTTTTTTACGCTTGGTGAATTTTATTATTGCTCTAAATACCGAATCCGTGTATTTTTCTGGATCTGAGAAAAGAGATGCTAAATTAGAATGATGTGATCTCTGTGAACTATTTAAAAGAATGTGAATTTAATGATGCAAAATTAATTGTGTTGGTGGAATTTTTTAGTAGTTGTTTTTTTTCCTTATAAGTGTTTCTGTGTTATATGTTATTTGTTTCATATTAGAAAAAATTCTATTATAATAACCAGAAAGTTCAAGAATAAACTACGGTTTATTTCGAAATAAAGTGTCTGCTATTTGCACGTATCTTTGCTGCATTTGAGAGACGGTCAAACTTTAACATTTCTGAATTTAGCGATCAAATTTTCCATCTAGGAGGCTTCTATTGACTATTATTTAAGAGTATTTTCTCTTAGATACAAATAATCTTCCCCGCCATAATACTGTTTTGGAGAAGTGAACAATAAGTCCAAACTTTCCGTAACAGTATTTAATCTATTTATCAAGCTTTGTGTTCGATTTACAATGCATTTACAATTATAAAGCAATTTAAGATAACGTAAATCGAAAGTTTTGCATGGATTATAAAAATTTATTACAAAATAACCATTTAATATAATGTAACTTTTGTATAGTTAGACAGACCCATTTTAATGTTTTATTTTTAGTATACATGCATATGGGACGAATGATTTTTCAAGAGAGTTTCAGGGAAACATTTGTCTCAAATACATCATTTTTTGCCTAAATGGCGTTGATTCAAGTAAAAGCCCGATGTGTGCTTTTTTCTTTTTTATGAAACGAAATAAGCCATTAATGTTCAGCGAAAATTTTGACGTTGCGATGGAAGCAAACGAGCTGGTGCAAAATCAGTAAAGCGATGATATTAAATGTTTAAAGTAAAGATATTCGTAGAAGTGGCACAGGTCTAGTGTGACTGAAACAACTATTGAACTCGTTCGACAATCATTTCAACGGAGTCTTAAATCAACTTCTGAAGTATCACATTAACTACAAATATCTCAAACAAGTTTTGGTAAGAATTCTTCATAAAATTCTTAGGTCGCACGCTTATAAAATTCAAGATATATTAACGAACACTTGGGGGAAACTGGAATATCGCTTAGACATTCTTCGAACTACCAAGGGGGTCCATGTTGAAATTTACCGAGGAAAAAAGTACTTACAATATATCGAAAAACAACAACAACATATTTCTAATTTTAATAGGTTGAGCAAAACAGATATTTATTATCTGGGCAAAAGACATTTGGCCCGCCAATAGTTGTGTAGTATAAACCTTGTTTGTAATGTGGGTTTAAAATGTAAGAGAACACATAACATTTTCTTTTGTATGAAGTAGACATGCAAACATTTATTAAAGCTTTTCTCTTTAATCAGCATTCATGCTTTCCGGTAATAATATTGATTTTCTGGGTATAAAAAGGAATAATTTTTTGCGTGAGAAAGGAAGATATATTTTTTCTTCCAATCTGAGATGAAAGAAATGTATGGCATTTCTTATTTCACATTAAAAAGATAATGGGGAAAGTCAGAAAAATAAACATAAAATATGAGAATATCTCTAGCTTTCTAGGAAATTTAATTATTATAAAATTAAACTAAACCTCGTTTTTCTGTTGTCAAGGTGAAAGATGAGAAAAAGAGTAACGTAGCCACAAATTACTATTATCGATCAAAAATCAATGAAGCCTACATATGAATAAAACATTTTTTGAACAGATAACATCAACCATTACGAAAAAAAACAACTATTTCCCGTATTTATTTCATATCATAAATTAAGCGAATGAACGAATAAACTGCAAATCAAACAACATGATTTAAGTCTAAATTTCCTTTATGAAGATTTAATGTATAGATTTCTTAAGAATTCTCTAACAGCTGATACTAAAAATGGCGGATACAGATCTAAGAACTCTATATGCATTAAGCATTTTAATTCGTATACTGAGACTACAAAACAGCGCCGCTATTTAATATAATGGAATAATACATAAATGACATCATCATGGTATCATATAGACGATAAATCATAAGTTGTCTTCTCAAATGAATATAATTAATAATCAAATGACATTCCCAATAAAAAAAAGAAGTTGCTTAAATCAATCAGTTGGTCTTCGTGACAATTCCTTCAGCTCCGATGAAGAATCCCGGTTAAAACAAATGCATTCGTTTTTCTTTTCCAATTGTTAGTATTCAGTGTCGTCAATCAGCAATTGTTTACGAATTTTTAAATTTATTTACAATTCATTTTCTCTGCAGGTGGTCCTGTGTTCCAGCAGTACTTAGTTATGGTTCAGGAGAATTTATTTTTCTAATGACACTGCCTTGCTTTGTGCCAAGAGGCTCGTGCTATTGTTTCTTGTGGATATGTTTGTGGTTTTTATTTTATTTATTTTGAGTCTAATTAGTACTTGAGACATCTCACCCTCTAACGATTCCATGGGCATATGATATTCTTCCATCTATTGTCCGATAAAGCTGACAAATAAATTTTGAAAGTTTTGTATTTACTACCTTTCTTAACGCAGTTTATATTGATTAACAGGAGTGCTAACATGTGTATTTTTTATTTTAGTAAAATTTGCTATAGTCAATATGTTGTTAGTACTAAGAAGTGCGTAAAAGTAATTACTTTTTAAGCTCAGATTATATTGATTTTTAATGTAGTATAAATTATTTAATACTTTTTAAATACGCATATGATTATAAGCTAAGAATAGAAATATTCACGATAGAAGGTCTTTTTTTTCGTGTATGTCTTCAAATTCTACAAAACTTTGGAATAAAGAACTTTTTATTACAAAATATTTTCCTTCAGCATTATTTTTTTACGTTTGTTTTCTCAATTTGTATACCAGTTTAAAAGCAAAAACAAAGGTTACTTGTCTGAATTCGGAACCGTGATTTTGTAAAAGCTTGTAAAGGAATCCTTTTTTAAGAAAAATTTTTAGAGTCGCATGAATTTGGATATACGTATAAAATTATTTCAAAAACAAAAGTTTTGATTTATTTCAATAACAAATTTTTTTGACAAAATGTGATGAAAAATGGGCGCATTTTCAAAACATTCTCCTTTTATATGGAAAATGCTTCTACGGTATTAATATCTTCCCTACAGATATTTAAGATTTCTCTTTAAAGTCTGAGCTAGATTTTTGAAAAATTCACAGTATTTTTAGTTACTATCGTTTGAAATAATAATCGATGTTTTTTTATTAAAATTTCTCTGCTCTCTCTCTCTCTCACTGATATATTAAAATAAAAGAAAGAAACTAACTCTAAATTATATATTTCAAAAATCCTACTTCATTTTCCGTACAGAAATTTTAGCTATATACTCGTATAGGCTAATTATTATTCTTATAGAAGCACTTACCATAAAAGCATATTGCTTTAGAAATGTGTCATTCTTCTTTCCTTTTATGCCACAAAAATTGCAGTTAAATATTTCTTTTCTTGTAATAATATTTTTAAATAACAATTTTATGTTTATATTTTAATTCAACCGACTCTAAATCCAAAAAAAAAAAGTGCTCATTTACACGATTTTTCAATAGCACAAATCCGAGCGTAGTCTCGCCTTAAAAATTTTAAATTTTATTTTATATAAAGGAGAAAAAAATGAGCATTAAAATTAATATTTCTCAATTTTAATAATTTCAAATATTTGCCTTATGATTACAATTCTTCAATGGCTCGACAGACCTGGGGGGGGGGGGGCGCTTCTCCAGAAATTTTCTCCAGGCATCTCTACTTTTGACAACTGTTTTCCAGTTTTTCGACCTTTAAAATATTTAGGTCTTTTTCGACACAGTTAATCCATCTTAACGGGGGTCAGCCCCGAGGTCTATTTCCCATGGACTTTGCCAGAAATATTTTCTCGCAGCAAATATTTTCAAACATTCTAGCCAAATGACCAGCCCATTTAAGTTTCGGTAATTTGACTAATTTTACAATATCAGGTTGTTTGTAAATTTTTTAAAGTTCTAAATAGATTTTCTTTTCCATGATCCATTCACTTGGATCCCACCAAGAATGCAGAGTCTTTCTCTCCAAAATTCCCAATTCCCTTCACGTAAAGTCAATGGCCATAAGTCTCTGATGAACAAGTTAGGGCAGATCTTATAAGACTTTTTCAGAAGCAATTTAGTTCTTAATTTGAGAAAACTGGATTTTAAAAAACTCTTCAAGGCATAAAAACATCTATTTGCAGCAAGGATTCTCTTATAAATTTCTGGAGCCAGCTTATTTTTATTATTTATCTCAGTTCCCAAATAAGTTACGCTATTAACTTTTTCAAATTTATAATTGCTAATTTCTATATGACTAAGTTGTAAGTCGGACTTTAAACAAGGTAAATGCTTAGTTTTATTCTCGTTTACAGATTATTATTTCACTATCTTATGATAATAACATATAACTGCACTGTTTGAAACGAAATGCTAAATTTGAACTTGTTCTGTAACATCACATGTGATCCAAACCTTAAATTACAACGTCCATAATATGCAACATCAGAGTAGCACCTAAACTTTAAATAAATTTCCCTAAATTATTTTAGATATATTCGGCATATGAATGGGTTCCAAATACTAAATTCATTTTACTACCAGTATTACTCAATCGGCGAGGGATACAAAATAACGTGTTTTCCCAAACTCTGTGACTGGTCAAACCGATTTCCCTGCCCTGCGGCTGCGTTTAAGAAGCCTATCTTTTTCTCAATCATTTATCTCAATTTCTCCTATGAATAAGTATAACCGTAAACGCAAAAGTGATTGAAAGAGACGTGTTAGGGTTGATTATTTCAGAGCCGCGATAAACTAATTATAATACTTTTCGATGAAAAAGTGAAAAAGAAATGATGATATTCCTGTTGAAAAGCTATGCACGGAAAAGTATTTTGTATCTCTTGATTGAAAAGAAAGTGCTCTTGTGCAAGCCTCTTTCATGATTTATGAGCACATTTTAGCATATAGTAAAGGCTTGAGATTGTAGTACATACATATATGATGTATTTTCTATCGAAACAAACTCAAGCCTATTCGATAACAAATGTTTTAAAGAACTATTTTTACGTCTTTTCAATTAATGCCTTATTGTGGTGAAAGGTGAAATGTGAACCAACTTATTATTGTGTCTTTATTATGTTGATGGATGAATCTTGAATATTTTGTCATCGTATTATAATTTCAATTAAAGAAATAAGTAGGGAACAATGTTTTAGAAAATAATTAAAATTCAGGTGTTTCATTCTGAAGTTTAGTTAAGAGGAATATTAAATTTAAAAAGAAAACATTAAAACACACGTTATATTATTAACTTTTTGTATTGATTGATTAAACATATTTTTTCTGTTTATTTAATTTAAATCAAGCACATAAATGAAGGAGGAAACAGAGACATATTTCATATGTGTATGGAAAGTACATCATACATTTTTAATAAATGCTCATAATTTATCAAAAATTTAACATCATAAATAAAAGTGTTAAAAAAAAACGTTTTCGAGTTTTTTTTTCTATATAAACGCAGCATTAATTTGAATCCACTCTAGTAAGAAATATATAACTTCGTAAAAACTCATTTATAAACCAGGCGTGTGCAAATAATGGACCGCCAAGATACTCAAAATACCAAATAGATAGAAAAGGCTCTCTATGTTTGGGCCAACATATATTTGTGAGCAAAGTTTTTCTTGCATGAAGATCAACATGAGTAAATATAGTTTCAAGTTGGCTGACATTAACTTGCAGGATGTGATGAGAATTTCAACAAACAATCTCCCACCATATTTCAAAAAAAATTGTAGACAAGTTTAATAGGATACATTTGTTTCATTAAACTGATTCTAAAATTGAATGTGATTACATCTATAGTTATGAAACAAGTAATATATATATATATTATATATTTTTTTTTATTATTACATACATACATATAGGGAGAGAATGAACTAATACTAGGAATTGAAAAAGAGCATGATTTGGTCTGCATTGTTGTAACAATGCACACCCGGTTTGGCTAGGTTGGTTGAAAAACCTGTTTTCTATGCCAACGTTTGTCACTGTTTTAACAGTTACATTGTTACAACAATAGAGACAAATCTAAGTTGGTGTCGAAAACCGGTAATTAAATTAATTTAATTAATAAATCAATCTTTGAAAAACTGTATTGACATCAAGTGTCATCCACTACAAGTTTAAAAAAATTTATTTGAACTTGATTGGATGAATAGAAATTATTTTATTAACGATTGAAAATATGAGCAAGATATATAATATTTTTGATAAAAGAGACTCTTTTGATTTTAATGTTATAAAAATGCCATATTGGAATAGTACCCTTCACATTTCAATTTTTAGAAATATCATTCTAAACTATATAAAAAGAAATAATGATTTAGTATCTGAAGAAGTATTGAGAATTAATAATTATAAAAAATTCTTTCAAAGTTGCCTAGACTATAACTATCCAGCTAATTTTATTTATAAATATATGTCATCAAAGTTATAGCTATTTAATTATTTTTATTTTAAGTATTCATTTCTATTTATTTTATAGTATATAATTTTATTGTTATATTTCTTAATATATTTAGTCTATAGTATATAATATTCTTAATATATGCTTATATTAAGTTTAGTTACTAAAAATATACATAGATGGCGCCTTTATTCTTAGTATTGCTGTGTTTTTGATGCAGTGAGTCAGTACATTGTGGAATCTGTATACATCGGGTAAGATTAGAGTTTCTTTGCTCATTTACATTATTGTTAATTATGGTTATATTCATTATTAACCTCTCTTGCAAATATTTTTGTTTATACATATTTATATTTGTCTATTTCTTCCGGATTCCTATGGTAATTTAATATTGCAATTTTTATTCTATTGCTGTTATATTCACCCACGTGGGTTCTTGGCTTTTGCCTTAGTTTATACTGGAAGCTAATATGTAGAAACAATTTCTGCTGCAGGAGAAGGTTGAGATCTCACAAACAATGTTTAATCCTGTTTCACTGTCCTAAACCAGTGACAGCTCAAGAAATCATAATAGTTTTCCCCGCTAGATACATTTCTTTTTGGTTTGTCATGGTTCCATGTTCTTGGTTCTTCCGGTCTGATCTTAGGATGCTTGGGATTTATTAGTCTTCTTTTGAATTATTTACTGCTATATATATATATATGTAGAGAGAGAGAGAGAGCTAATAGTAGGAATTGAATAAGCCAAATAAATTGAATATAATTTCCACTATATAATTAGCATAATTATTGATATTCATGGTACAATTAATACATTTTTCCAGCTGCAAACTTTACTAATGAATGCAATCATCACAATGAGGCCCTCGATCCTACCCCTCATTGAAACCATTTCATTTTATAATTTCGTTCCATGATTCCAAAATTTCATTTTTTTATTAACTATCCTGTATTAATACATACTTACTTTAATTTAAATATCCACCATAAAATTAAAATATGTTACTATTTTGTAATACATATTTCACACATTTTCTTGCTGCCGTATATAAATCAAACTCCTTACACAGAACACTGATGCTATTGAAACGTTTAGCCGAATTCGAATTTCTCACGCATTTCTATTAACTCTAATTGCCTTCACTTCCATAAGTGACATTTCATTACTATACGGAGAGCTATAAAAGATTTTACAACTAGCGTATATTATAAAAAGGCGTCATGCAATCTGTTGGAAAGCAAAAGGCTTTCTAATCATGTGAAGGGGTCTAGAACTTCTCGTTTCATAGGTGACCCGAACGGGAATGAATCCCATTGATTTTTAATGTCCGATTGGGGCGCTCACCTAAATGAGTCATTGTAAGTGATTTGTGGGGAAAAAGAACAGAAGAAAAACATCTAATTTTGCTGGATACGCAATTAATCCTAATTGTTGAATAAATGATGTCATCAGAGCTGAATCGTTGGAAAGAAGAATATAAGGATTATATCTTAGGCCGAAGCCTTATAACTCCATTGGTTGCAATTTTACCTGTAACACTTTGATTCTTAATTCAGAGTTAAAAAACTTTTGTCACAGAGATATCCAGTAGATACCAGTTTTCCCTTTTTTTATTTCGGTTTTTTCTTATTCCCATAGAACGTGAAATGTAAGATCACGTAATTTTAGCTACTGAATTAAAATGGAACAATGAGCGATTTTATTTTGATAGAAATAAACAAAATTTGTTTAGTTTTTGTGAAATTATTTTTGAAGAACATGTAGAGAGGAGAGAGAAAAGCTTAGAAAATTCGAAATAGAACTTTGTTCCTTCTAAAAAAAAAGGTCCCTCCCCCCTTTTCAATGGTATAGTAAAATTTTGCAAATTATTTGTAGCTGGAACTTTTCTTTAAATTCATTAACAGAACTGACAATTTAAAAAGAGTGGCCGAATATTTATGTACTTGGAAGTGATCTTTTTAGCTAAAAAATACACTTAGATGGCTCTGAGGCAATTAAAAAGCTAAATAACACAGTTAAAGTAATAATGGCATGTGTTGCAATAACGTTTTCTCATTATTTGGTAGAGTAAAAGTCATCTCAGAGGACATTCAAAGGCCTTGCAGTTTTCAAATAAACTGCGGATTATGTGTTTTGGCCATTCTTTATACAAACAACTGCATTTAATGTTCCATATTCTAACATAAAGAATTTTTGACTGTTTATGTTTTTTTCTTCGTAAAGGGGGCATTCATTCAACTTTAATCTTCTTTATGAAATTTTAAGTTAGTAATTATTATATGTGATTAGTTTTTAACTAGTTCACCCCCAAAATAAACAACTAGTACCGGCCACTCTGAGATCGATTATTCTTTATGAAATGCTAAATTTATAAAGATATGTATTTATTGTAACATTTTTTAATAAATAGGGATTGCAAGAAATGTAACAATGTTTTGGAAACACATTATGGACTTAATATCTAAAAAAGTTTTTTGATTTTATTTATTCTACTCTATCTTGTGTTGGGTGACAAAGACTACTTTAAAAATAAATTTTATTCAATCTTACTTCTCTTAATTTCTAAGATTGTTATTATTCAATTTTTTATAAAAAGAGAACTAAATATTTTTGTTTTCTTGAGAATTTTTTCATAAGATAATAAAAAACAAGATCCGAACCCGGATTTTCTTTCAAATAGAAAAAATGTTCTAATATTAGTATCATGTTTTCACTATTGTATCACTAGCAGTGGTGTACATAAAGATATTTCATAAAAATATTCTACGTTCGCCACTGATCCTAGTATATCAAACAGTGGCGCACTCCGGGTCCGGACGCCCCTCCCCCATAGCCCTTGATTTTTCCCCCGACTGATTATAATCCTATGTATATAGTATGTACAATTTAATTAAATATTTGTTATTAATAATTAATTTTATTAATTAATGCTAATTATTGATAAAATAATTAAATTTTTAATGTTTTTTGTTCCCGAAAATCGACAAAATCACAAGAATAGGTTAGGCGGCATATAAGAGCATGATACGAGAAAATGGTGGGTTTCCGACTCTGGACCCCACCCCCCTTCCTTAAAAGGTACCTGGGTGTGCCATTGGCATCAACTGTATATTTATTTATTTAGTTTAATCCAACCCTAACTTTTATGAGTCCATATTTTCTCGAAAGCACTTTTGGGATACCACATCACATTTTTTTTTTACGGAATCTATATCTAACTTAACTTGATAAAGTTTTAAATAGCCATCACATTTATTGAATGTTTTACTAGATTATTAAATTTGATAAAAGATCACGCGTATTATAATCCTACAGATTCGTATTAATATTATAAAAAGCCTTTAAAAAAATTGGAATCATATTTGGATCTTATAATTTCACATTAAGTTAATGATGTCAAGAATAGCTTCGTTTAAAGATTAAGAAATTGAACCCGAATTGTAATATATATTCAGAGAGAAACATATCCCAGTTTAGATTTAAATTAATGATTCCGCGACGTTATATTTTTTTTATTCTACTGCGTTCTTAAAATTTAAAAATGCAAGGAAAAGCATACATTTTCTTTCCTTTTAATTATATGCGAAAAAGTCAATCAGCATAACAATAAAGGAAACGAATTGTGGAAAAATATTTTACACAAGAAAAAAAAGGATGATTGATGCAGACAAAAATTAGATGAAACATAAATTATGCTGCTCTCTATAAGATAGCCAAATAATTATATAATATTAATGCTAAAACTTTTTTTTTTCGCATCTGAAAAAAAAAGTGTTCCGGTTTTGAGTCCTATTCTTTAACATTATGCGAAACGGAATAATACTACGGTTTGCGCAGTTGGCATCTCCTCTGATATTCATTCTTCGATGGGATCGTTTGTAGTTCCGCATAGAAGAAGACATCCCGAATGGACAATCGCGTGGAATCTGTCCACAATGGTCGTCGACTCCCGTCGTGTCGCTGGGGGTGGTGACATCTCCGAAGATCACACAGAAAAAAAAAGTATCTTGTCCACACGCAATCGGTCAGTCACGACGCGCTCTCCCACCCTTCTACCATTTCTTTTCTCTTCCGTTGTTCTGCGGGGTCTTCGGTGATTGAATGATCCTCCTGCCCCCAGCCAACACGCGAGAGAATTGTATTAAAAAATACGCAACCTCTTCTCTCTCTCTTGTTTAGACTGTATCTTCTTGGTGGACATGAGTTGATTTCCTGTTGTTAATTCTTAGATGCAACGGCGCTTACCGGGGTTGGTCTTTTCAACAGCACATCGATTTTCAGGGGGATAACAATGGATGTGGTCATGCCGATGATTGGATGCGATGCATGATTTGAGATTTTGAATTTTGCTTTTATTTATTTATTTGTTCGATAATTTAAGCTAGTTTCTGTTCATTTTCTGCTGGAACTAAGCAACTCAAGTCCATTAAAATTAATAAATTTTTAAAAACGCGTGTAAATAAAGATGATTAATTAAAGATCATTTTCACCTAATTTTGACCAATAGATCTTTAAGTGGATAGAGGGGCTGTGACAGCCTAGTGGTCAAGGTTACAAAATCATGGTCGCGTAGTGTTATGTATTCCAATCCTGAGTCATTATTGTCCTTGTTATCAGTATTATATTGATTACATAATCCATCTATCTATCTATCTATCTATCTATCTATCTATATATATATAATATATATAGGAGAAAGGCGACCTACTCATGAGAGATCTCCATGAGTAGGTTGAGATCTCCATACCTACAGACTTAAAATTTGGTTAGCATATTTCTTTTATTGAGAAGAAACGATTTATTTTTAAAAAAGACATCGAAAAAGGTGACGTTAGCATTACAGACAAGCGTTTCTGTTTTCAGACTTGAAATTCGACAAGCATGCATATTTTGTTGAGTAGCGATTCTCTAAGAAAGGGTTTTGCAGAAATCGACTAGGGGTGGAGAGAGTAAAAGATAATTGTACTTCAGTTTTGAAATTCAAGTGCTCTTTTTAAATCAAAAGGAAAGAACTATAAGCAATGGCACACACAAGGGGAGGGGGTCCCTCGGGTCTGGATTTCCTGTGTGCATTACTGGTTATAAGAATGCCTTTTTATACAGAAGAAAGCTAAAGACTAGGATTTAGATATCAAAGATTTAAAAACAGTATACAGACATACAACATGAAATACTCAGCGAAGCTGATTAATAATGTTTAGAAAGTTATGTAATCACAACCCATGCAATCCGTATAATTGTTTTCTATTACCAAAGTGAACAGATTTCTCTTCCCTTAGCAGTATATTGCAGCCCTACGTACGATATTGTGAGTGTATAAATTTAAAAATCTATTTTGAAATGAAGTAAAAAATTATTTATTAATTTATTATTTATTCATTTTAAAGATTCGTTATTTTGTAAATGAATTTTATAACTTTCATAATGCATGAACTTATAATTCAATGCATACTGGATAATTTTTTTCTGTAAAAAATATTTCTATCTTTGGTGTTATTCTATAACACTAGCTAGAGCACAGGCAGATCTGCAATGATACAAAAAATAGAACAGCCTGACTCTGAAGTCTATCTATATGAAGAAAGCATCAACAAAATAAGCTGTAACTCAAAATTATTTAAAAAAATGTTTTACTTCAGTAAAATCAGATTTCTAAAAGTACATTTTGAATAAGTTTTTAAAGAGACAAGTACTTAAAAAGTTTGAATTTAAAACACATGTTAATAAAATTATCAAATAATAATAATGATGATGAAATTCGCTGAATAAAGGTCACTTGGTTTCTTAAAAAGAATTTCTTAAGTATTATGAACAGTGGTGATGAATTACATGCTAAAAATATTTTTCTTGGCGTGATATGAATTAAGTTCACATACAACTAACTCCTCATGCATAAAAAACCGAACAAATCTAATATTGCTCAGTGTTGTTTTAACAATAAAATTCTCGTTAAATTGATTAGTTTCTTGTATGTCATTTGGTTATCTAACTTTAATCATTAATCATAACTAGAATAATTAATCGCAGTAATTTCAAAAAAAGTAGCTTACTTAACCAAATTACTCTAACTACTGGTCTATAACTAAGTTGGTGAAATAATTGAGTAATTTAAAGTAATTTGTTGAGATTTGCTACAATGTATACAAATGAGGCAACAACAAGAAATGAAGCAAATAAATATGAAAGTTTAGTTTTGGATATCATAAGAACTTTTTTTTTCGTAATGAAATAGCTCTAAAAAGGGTAAATAATAATTTTTTTTTTTTTTTTTTGCACGAGATTGCATTTTTTAAGCATGGCGTTCCAAGTAATTTACTTGAACATAAAATATGACGCCCTAAATTAATTATCATAATTATCTTCTCTCCAATAATAGTTGTATTTTGTTTTAATGTTTAAATTAAGCTTAGTTTTAAAAAACTTATCATTTACATTTTTATCAGGTTTTTAAAGTCTCCAACACATCCAAATATCAGAATAGAAATTTATATTTTCCTTCCTTATACGTTTTTATTCATTATTATTGTTTCTTCCTGAATTGAGAAGTTAAGGGAAATTAAGAATAAAACATTACCAAATAAACAAAATTCGAATGAACTATTAAACATGAAAATTAAAATTCTTAGTCATTTAAAATAACAAGTAATATTACTTAATAATTAAATAATCAGTCGACACAATCCTTTTAAAAACTTTCTTTTTTTAAAAATTTTTAACATATGGTTGTGATCCAAAATATATTATATATATTTAAAAATCTAATACCTCATTTATATAAAAATATTAAGCAATCCAATACTATCACGAAAATTAAACTGATGTTCTGTTTGGTTTGGAATAAAACATTCAATGGATGTGGTAAAAAAAAAAATACCCTTCAAATGTGCCAAAAATAAGAGGAAATATTACCAAACGATTTCCATTCTCAAAAACACTTTAACTTTTCCCAACACATTTAGAGAAACCTGATACCGAATTCAGAAACCAATCACTGTGGTACAAGTAGAATTATTTCCAAGAGCAAAAATGCACAAAAGAATTACTTTAGAAAATAGCTTATTGAAAACTTGAAATATCGAGTAACTGAGTGATTTCCCCAATGTTGATTGTCGAGCCGATGCTACCATAAAACTTTGTGTCGGACTGTCGCTGTTGCTTTTATTCCTTTTGTCTTTCTCAGGACTAAACAAAGGGGTGAACAAACCTCGGAGGCAACACGGATAGGTTTCTTTGATTTGTGGCCTTCTGCACGCGAAGATTGTCTCCAAAAAAGAACAAAAAAGAATGTCTAATTAACTTCATAGAATACTTATTTGTTTCTTTTCTTATAGAAAATACTCCATTTCTACGTGTGCAAGTAAGTTATTATTATATATAAATAATTAATTTTTTACTCAGAATGTGTTCTGCGATCATTGTAGAATTTTAGTAGGAATAGAGAAAACGAATATTTCTCTCAATTTACAAGAAATCGTGATTGATATTTTAAATAAGGGAAGAAAAAGACGAAATAGGCATAAACATATGTTATATAACGCACAAATTATATAAATGTCATTGAAATGTGAAGAAAATTGTGTGAAATTTTGCTAATAAAATAGCATTTCTTACAAATAAAGATACGAATTTTTCGACATTTTAGCAGTTTACACATCAATTTGTATTCCATATTATTTGGATATTTTCCAGAACGTTAAAAAACGATAAAAAAATGGAAAGTATATGCTTTTGGTGCGTTTATATAACGAAGAGTTACTTAGTACTTTTGAAAATATAATCTGGTTTAACTTTAGAAGAAAAATAGATATTTAAGAAAAAAAGGTGACTAGTATTAAACACTGGGTTTGATAGAACAACTTCCTCATGCATTAAGCTTTTAGTGATTTTTGAGGAACTAAATATTATATACGAAGATACATAAAAAGAATAGTTAGGAAGTTAGAAAGATACAACTAAATACATCATAAGTACAACTAAATTTAAGATTTTCCAAAAATCTGAAAATTTTGGATTTTTTCCAGTCTATCATCATTAATCAATGATAGTAACAGCTAAGAAAATTCCAAATACTAAAGTACACTTTAAAGAAAATGGCTTATAAAAATTAGACAGTTTCAAACTTTTTTTGGTTATATTTCTACATTACAACTTTAAAAAAAATTGGAATTATTTAAAAAGGATTGAAATTAATAAAAACACACTTAACATTAACTTTGACGAATGTATAACATTGCATTAGAGAAAATGAAACTTGAGAAATCCTTTATAATACACCAGAATCTTCTTTTATAAGTGATTTCATCTAGAAGAAAGCTCATGGACATAGTTGCAGTTACACTAGAAAAACATTTTTCCTTAAACAAATTTAAAAAATATTACTTTTCTTTTGTTTTTCCTGTAACAAAATAATCATCAGTAATTTAATAACAAATTAAATGAATGATATGCATTTTAGTTGGAGTTATTTTATTGGAATAACAGCATTTTTGAACGAATGTAAATCTAGATTTTTAGATATCTCCCTTTGTGTAAGTTTATAGTCACTCACTAAAATGTTATTTAGCTTGAACTAAACAAAATATGTTATAAATATCAAATAACAAAAAGAAAATATTCTGTTTGTATAGGACTTTGAGGTCATAACATAATATAATAAATCAGATATATAAGAGCTTTCTAAGCTTAAATTACTAGAATTGGGCAATCTGACACATTAAAAAGTTCTAAGCAATCAATCAAATACATTTTGAACAATGGAAATTTAGAGCCTGAATCTAATACACGTTTGGAATTTCCAAATATAATGACAAACACGAACTACATTTAAGCGAAAATAGAAAAGTATTTATCTGCAGAAAAGGATATTATTTATATCTGGGAAAAATATTTCAATAAATGAATGTATTAAAATGCTTTCTTACCGTCAGCTTGAAAACAACAGCTACCTTTATTTTCTGTCTTTACTTTACTGTCTGTACTATTTGGAATTATTGGAGAAATAAATCTATTCACTGAAATTATCATGTTTCTATGCAGAAAATCGAATCCATATCCTATATCTTTCAACGTCAGAACTTTCAATTTTGCTCTATTCAGAAACTCTTCCGTTGCCATAGGAGGTAAACTGCAAATAATTGAACGTACTCCTATTTTTGTGCATCTTCCACTGAACCTTTTGGCATCTTTGATATCGGTATAAAAAAGATTCATACCTAAAGCATGAGCAACCTTCAGCACTAAGGACCTGCAGTCCTCACTTCTGTACTCAGGAACACCACATATTTCAATGCTTACATAATAAAGAACTTCCTGAGTCACATTTTTATCTACATTAGAGTTCTTCATGATGATCTCCGTTTCTTTATAAAGTAATAAGCACTTTTTTAAACTTTCAGTAAAAGCTGCAGAAACCATACACTTTGCCTTTTCCATTAAGCTATGGTTTTGCAATAAGTTGTAATCGCATGCATGGGAATTATCTGCAAATGTATTTTTGTTGAAAGAATTTGACATGTTGCTTTCACTAATTTACTAAGAACTTATAATTTCGAATGTCGCGTATAATGTATAAATCAAAACGTAAACGAATATTAAAGTTGGTAAAAAATAGAATCTTACTACTTGATTTTTGCTGCTAATGAAACATTCAAAATTGACTTATTGAAAGCTGACAAATTAAATGGTTCAATCTTTTTTATTTCAAGATTCGCCCACCTTTCAGCATTTTGATGAAAAACATCTCCCTTATTAGTAGAAAAATTCAAATCAGTTCAAAGAATACTGTGAAAAATCAGTATACGAATCTGTCAACAAATAACCTGACACTAGTTTACATTCCAAAGACTATTTTCAAATTGGATGAACACTTCATTTATAACTCACTCAAATTTTTCTCAATTCTGGTGACCGTAATTAAATACATAAGATTTGCCTGAAATCAATAACATGTTCAAAAGATGATATTCCTTTTTTTCCTCTATTGACTATTTCTTTTTCCCTACTTTAAATCATCCACGACATTCAAAAATATTGTGACATTTTCCATCTGCCATAACAAATACTCAAATACAATATTTTCAAAAAAATTAATGCATTGAATCCTTCACAATATCGTAAAACATATTTCAACTATGACTACTTCGAAATCGTGGCTATGAGCTACAAGTCAGAAGCATCCTGCAGGACAATTTGCACCCCTCGACTGATGGCAGGCTTCTGATCGTCAGCTGATAGAGGCTGCGACAGTGACAAGAATGACGTTGACACCCCCTAGCTCTACTTTCCTCTCTTAAAACCTCTTAGCACCGCCGTATTAAAAAAACAGAGATCATGTGCGCTGGACAATTTAACACGCATGGCACATGACCAGCTACTTGTTTAGAGTGAACATTAAATAAATAGTGTTCTCCTGTCCCATCAGAAGGGAGTCTCCCCCCCCCCCCGTTCGATTTTGAACTAAGCCGTGGTGTGTTCCGGTAATACTCCGCCAGCGAAGGAATTAAATTCCGTCCCGTATTATGAGGATGGGATGGCTGCGAATAAAAACATCGAGATTACCCGACAGAGATTAGTGGTGGCGACGGCAGAATACAGGCTGTGGTTGACGTTAAGACCGGATTCGACCACAAACGGTAACTCCCCATCAAGGATATATGTGATCAGTTTTTTTGTTTTGTTTTTTATTAATATAGTTCTGCTGTGCCGGACTGCAGAGATTCAGACTAAATTAATACTTTTGTTTGTTTATGGAGGAGTTTTTGCCCTTGGTGTATAGAGACGTATTTTGATTAGCTTTCGCGATTGTTTTTTCTACATATTGAGCTGATATGTACTGGAAATTAGTATCTTTGATATTTTTAGGATACATTAGAGGAAATTTGAAATAAATTTTCTGTTTTTTTGCTTCTGATTTACATTTGGTATTAAATTAACGGCAACGATTTTTGAAATATTTTGCGTAGGGACTAAATCAAGATTCGGAAATTATAAAGAATTTGTAACATGCATGAAATGCCAGCATAAAAATACGTTAAATAAAATTATCTTAACTGTGTCTTTTTTGTTTGTAGGCTACAATTTCTTATTTAATGTGGCTGAAGTGAAAGTCGAATAAAATAAAGTATATCATCGAGAGAATTAAAAAAGGGATTTCTCTCATAGCTTCAAAAAATTATATTACCAGAATGGAGTTTACTTATAATGTTACGAAAATTTCTTAAACTTTCAGAATTATGCATAAACAATACGATTTAAATAGTTAGATATTAGTTATACGTCTTTAAGTTTAAAAATGTATTAAAACACTTTTTTTTTCATTAACTTTTTTGTAATTATTATGAAATATATTTTTCCACCCAAAATAGTTTATGTTATACAATTTAAACAATATGAACATCATGCAGTATTAAGAGCAAGTATAATATTTTAATAATCCTAAGAAAATACATGAAATAATTCTGTTTTCCAAGAAGAATTTTTTTGAAAAAATATTTTTTTTTCATATTATCGAAAAATACTACAAAGAAAGCCAAAATTTTAAATTAGACAAAGAAAATTTCTGCTTATTTTTTAATCGAAAGAGTGCAATAAGGAAACTGATACCTTATTTTCAAGTAAAATCACATAATGAAATTGTATTTCGACAAATATTACACTACTAAAAATGAATAATTCGAATGAATATGGTTGAAAAATACATATTTCTAGTTATCAATTACAATAAAAAAATGTCACAGTGAAGGTAAGTTTAACACAAATTCTTGTCCCCCCCCCCCCTCCCTATCGAAACAATCTGTAGAATGGATTAAAGTTTTCTTCTTTTCATGAAATATGTATATCAAACGCTTTGAAGTTAATTGAAATTCAGTTATAAAAAGATCCAATTTTTTAATTACTATTGCAAAGTATTATTATCCCTATATTAGTACACCCTTTAATAACTAAATGCATTTAATAAAACTTAAATTATAATATATCACGACTTGAAAATATCAAAATTTATATACTACGCACTTTTTTTTATTCTTCGAAATTTTGAGATTTGTACTTAATTTATTAGAATACCCTGCGTAGTATTTAGACTAAAAGGACAAATTATGAGAAAAAAATCATTTCAAAATGTTCGAAATTGTTGCTCTCAAGGATCTTCTAAATTTCTTATCGATATAAACAGAAAAATTGTAAGACTCTTGAATATATTTTTAGTTCAATGAATGAAAAATAATTTTCATTTTAAAAAATAAAGTTAAGAGTTTTAAATAAAATATGATACTTTAAAAAAATCACACACAAGGTAATAGAAAAAATAAGATTACTATTAATATATAATTTTATTAAAGAAAAACTGAAAATACAATTTACGGAAAACAACGAAAAAATAATGATTTACTAAAACTTTTAGAGACGAAACATTTGCTGCTCTTAATTGAAAATGTCTAAGTTTTCTAGGTATTTAACAAGACGCTTGTACCTAATTTGCTGTCAAAATTCTTAACTTATTATACGGATGATTTATACGAAGCTATAAATGTCTAAGCCTTTCTGTCGGATTTAGCTGTAGGCATGGGAAAATATTCAAACAGAAGGCAATAAAATGTTAGCTTTTCGTTTCTCCTATGCTAAGTTCTCACGCTATTAGAGCATTACAATAAATTAATACCCCTAAATTACTTTTCTTCCCCAAAACATTATGACAACGTGTTATGGCACCACAATTAGAAATTAATTATTAAAAATTCACATTAAAAAGTAATTGAAAGAAGCTTTAGGTATTACATTTAGAATGCAGTTAAGTAACATATTTAAGCAAAAACGTGGAATTATAAAGCATGTAAAAGCAATGTGGATTGGTTATTATTTATACCATTGTAGGAATATGAACAAAAATTACTTTTTACATGCCATTACATACAGGGGAATATTTACATAGAAATAAAATGATAAACAATTTTTTATAAAAAAGAATTTCAAAATTTCCTTTAAATTTTTGTTTTTTTTGTTTTTTGTAAATGGATATGTTTTAGAAAACACAAATTATCAAATGAAGTAAAATTTTAATTGAAAGTTTGATAAGTTTTTCAGTGTTATGATTTGTACGGTATAGGTTTTGCTATTACTTAGCATATGTTTTAAATTCTTTTTATTTTAAATTTTAACAAAATAAATCATTAGATAATCAACAAAACTAATGATTAATTGCTAAAAGATTAATTGTCTTTATTTTTGTATCAAACTTATTGCTTACATAAATGTCAAATTTTTTCACTAAAAGAATAATTTTCGACGTAAACATTACATTTTTTAATGAAATTCTTGTATTTCCCCCTGATTATAATTTTATTGATTGTAAAGAATAAGAAGTAAATAATGGGGAGAGGGGATTATTTTCATACTTAAAAAAATTCTTTTACAAAAAAGAAAAATATTAATATATTAGTCTGAATTCTTCAAAAAAAAAAAAATCCCAATCACTCTTTAATGCTTTAAGACAACAGTAATCAAAATAAAACATGATACGTGTATTTAAAGAGAAATAACAATTTACAACACAATTATGCTTCATGATCCATACTTCAATGCGATAAAACACACGATCTGGTTCCTTATCAATTAAATTTAAGTATGTTTTACGTTTCTTTCGTTATAAATGCTTTTTTTAAAACAGTTTATCAATCAAATTTTATTATTTCTTCAACTATTTCCTTATAACACACTACTAATATAATGGCATTTCTTGTTGAAAAATATTTAAAAGCTAGATAATTATTTTTATTAACTCAAAATTAATTTGTGTTTTACAGTAAATTAAGTAAATGTCGTGACTAAAACTGCAATTCCAATTTAATATTTATAAAACCGCTAGTAAAGTTGTCGGCATAGTTGTCGTTTTATGGAGAAGGGTAATAAACACATTTTATAGCATTGAAACATTGTCGCGTTTTCTCATTTAAATAATTCAAACTTTTTAATCATTTCCTTTATGTTAAAGTTTAAGAGCACATAAATGTAATATCTTATGGATGTAACTTCCAGGATAATTGATTCTAATTGAATTAGTTGTGATCTTCACGCACTTTCTCTTTATAAGAGTTTTCCTATGGTTTTTAAAAAGTAATGTATTTATTTTTTCTACTTTACTCTGGTATCATAATTTTTTTTATTTCACACACACTCATACCTGTACACATATATGTACATACATATATGTATAATTTCTAATATACTCTATTTTGAGAAACAAAATGATTTGAATGTTAAAGATAAACTATATATACTATGCAACAGGGGTGGCCAACCTTTATGGGAAGAGTGCCACTATATTTAATAAAAACAAGCATGCGTGCGATTTCTAACTTTTTAAACAAACAAATATGGAAAAGTGAAAAAATGTTATTTATAAGCTTATCATGGAATTTTTACGCAAATTGCGCATTTTTTTAATGCAAGTCTATTTAGTGGAAATTTAAAAATAATATAATAAATAAGACGAAGCACACACACAAACTTAGGTTTTACTGTTAACAGATTTTTAACAAGTTCAATCCATTAGGTTGGGTATAAAATGAAAATGAGTAATTTGCATCTTTTAATTCAAAATAATTATTAATTGCTCAGTATTTACTTGATGTTGCTTTCGCATTACTATTTTTTTTTACCAAGTCAATATTAGGATTAGCTCTTACAGATGCAAACCAAATTAGGTTATTATAGGTGCATATCAGCAAGTTTTGAAAAATATTTATTTTATTATGTTCCATATATAGCAGAAAACATTTATTCACAAACATGTTTTGATTCAAATTTTGAGGTTCTCTGCCTGAGATAACCCCACTTCAATAAAATTGTAAAAAAGGGTTATTCATTATGTTTTCAAAATTTAAAAAAAAAATTTTGGTAAGACTTCACGTGCCACCGTTACAACTCTGCCATGCCACACAGCGGCACGCGTGCTGCGGGTAGGCCATCCTTGCTATACAATTACTGGATATACTTTATTCTTAGTTCCCTTTCCTTTCTTTGCAGCCCAGTATTGTAGGTAAAGTACAGGTGAACTAATAGTAGGAATTGAAAAAAGAGCGTGATTTGTCTGCATTGTTGTAACAATGCACACCCGGTTTGGCTGAAAAGCCGGTTTTAGACTACTTCTGTCATTGTTTTAACAGTTACGTTGTTACAACAATGGAGACAAATCTAAGTTGGCGTTGAAAACCGGTAATTAATTAAATTAAATTAATTAACATGTAATTAATGAATTAATATTTGAAAAAAGTGTATTAACATCAAGTGTGTCATCCACTACAAGTTTAAAATAAATTATTTGAACTTGATTGAATGAATAGAAAGTATTTTATTAATGATTGAAAATTTGAACAAGATATATATATATATTTATATGCAATTATTTGCAAATGGTTGTATGCTGATATGCTTAATAGACATTTTCATAATAATAATGCTTTTAAAAAATCTAATTCTAGCAATAGAGAAATTTTTAATCGAATTTCTGCTTTTTATAAGAAATTAGATTTACGCATTTCAGATATTAAATTCCCTCATATTTTCTTAACTCCAAAATTTCATAAAAATCCTATTAAATTTAGGACTATAACAAACGGCTTTAAAACTTATATTACACTTCCGGGTAGAAAGCTACAAAAGGTTATTCAATCCACATTAGACAGTATTGATAATTCGATTATAGTTAAGAATAGCTTGGATATCATTAAGTACATGCAAGATAAAAAAATTACTTCTATTCACACCTATGACTTTGAAGATTTATTTAATTCCATAGATATTGGGGATATGGTTAAAATTCTCAAAATAGCCTATAACAAATATTCTTTGAATAAAATAATTAAGTATGATAAATATCTTTCAATTATTCATCTAGTACTATATGAAAATTATATTTTTCACAATAACTCTTATTATCAGCAAATTAAAGGTCTTCCACAAGGAGGACCTGCGAGTAACTGTTTAGCCAATATTTATCTGCACTTTTATGAATATGATAACATTAGTATAGATTCTTGTTACTTTTTTAGATACATAGATGACTTAATCATCTTTAGTAATATAGTAAATTTTGTTCCTAGTTTTAAATATTATCCCCTATATCTGAAATTATTAAAAACCAATTATAATAATGACTCTGCAAACTTTTTAGACCTACAATTAATTGTTAAGAATAATATACTAATTAGTAATATTTTTGATAAAAGAGACTCTTTTGATTTTAACATTATTAAAATGCCTTTTTGGGAAAGTAACCTACATCTCTATCTATTTTTAGAAATATCATCTTAAATTTTATAAAAAGAAATAACGATTTAGTCACAGATAATGATGTTAAGCAAAATAATTTTAAGCTATTCCGCAATAATTGCTTGGAATACAATTATCCAAGTAACTTCATTTTTAAATATATGTCTAAATTATCTCTCTAATTCTCCTATTCAAAGTTTAAGTATTATTCTTTGTTTTTTTCTCTTTCTGTTTTTTATTATTTTCAATTTGTTTTAGTTTGCTTTGTTTAATTACAAAAAAACTATCCAGGTGGCGCCACTAATTTTTGCATCTGGCTTTATCAACTTAACACGTCATTTTTAACGATCATTTAGCGTATTGTTTACGTACGTACAGTTTTTCCCGTTCTCCGGTATTTGCATTTTTTCATGTAAGTTTTTGCTTCATTATTCCTTTTCAAAATTATTTTTATTTGTATTTTGTTAGGATTCATTTCCTTTCATATTTTCTAATATTTTTATTTTATTTTTATTTTGGTTGCAAATTACACGTGGTTGGTTTTAGGCCTAACTTTTCAATATTGGTATGTTTTTCTGTTATGTATAAAAATTCTGCTGAACAGGGGAAGGTAGGATCCATAAAATATATTTAACCCTAATTTTGCTGGTCCTAATTCAGCAACAGCTTTAGAAATCATAACAGGTCTTCATTTTAGTCTATTGACTCTTTTGGCTTCTTACATTTTAAAGTTCTAATTCTGTTCCATGTTATACATACGCTTAGTTAATTCTTCTATAATAGACTCTTCCATTATTTTTAAAGTGTGTTTCTTTAAATCTGGTTTGAATCTTCTAGCTTTGTTAGTGATATTATTTTGTATTATCAATTTTATTATGCCATGTATTTCTTTCATTTTATGTTACTATTTATAAATATATATAGAGAGAGTGTGTGGGCTAATAGTAGGAACTGAAAAAGATTAGTTGAAACAGATATCTCACAAAATTCTTATTTTGAAAATTCAAGCATCATGATCAAAAGATGAATCTGAAAATTTTAGTTTATTATTGCAACTATATTTTACGATGGATTTGAGAATGTCTTTGCTTATATAATTTTGAGTAATATGCATGGAACACTCTTTTTCAAATATAATATTTTGTTAACATACAGATTTTAAAATATTTGTATGTACTATTTATTACTGTTTAAATTTTCTGTTTTTATTAAATATATTCTTTATTTCATTTTCGATGTCAAATGGATTTTTAGCGTCATTTATTAAAGTGAAATTAAACACATCAATCGAATGGTTCTAAATTTTCTATTCCATGTGTTATTATTTCACGGGATGAACTAACAAGAGGCATTTTTTCTTTATTGTAAAGGCTTACAGAGTTTATCTTTTAACTCAAAATGTATAATACAATAACCTAACTTTCCAACAAACAGCGAGGAAAGAGTTATAATCCAAAAAAAGATTCTTAATTTTTCGACACCAACGTATCTTTTCGAGCGCCAATGCGGAAAGCATCGAAAACCAAATCGGTCAGTTCAACCTACGTTACGAATTCCACAGCTTCACGCCAAAGTACACACACAGAGTCATGAGAGGATCACGTTGGAACGTGTGCGATTTATTGTATCCCGCAACATGAGCTAACCCTTTTTGTCCCATTTGCATTCTTTGGCCCGAAAGGCTTAACTTTGTCAGGAAAATCTTTTCCAGCTGGTTAGTCATACGATGAAGCATTTCATCCATATGATAAAAGCATTATTTGGTTGGCTAGACAATTCTAATTTATGCATGCCACATACCTGCAGATTCACTATATTTAAATACTCAGCCAACCTTTCCATTGGGATCAGAAATGAAATACCGTTAATAATCAAGATTAAGATTGGGAGAATTCCTAAATGTGTAACTTTTACGGTTGGGCGTGAAATCTCGGACATATCATGATAATCATTAAGTATGCAAATTTATTAGCACGAGCATATACTTTTAAGAATCTGTAAAAATGTTATGAATATGTATTATTTTATCCATATCTCATGATAAAATCATATTTGTTTATATAAAAGATGAAACTGATAAAAAAAACACCTTGTATAGTATTACTAAATGTTAAATAGGTTAATATACATTTAATTGTATCTTTTATTCAATTCTTACGGTATCCAACTACCCTAAAATTGTGAATTTTGCCAAAAATTGATTTTTTAAAAATTTTATTTTAAAGGCCATTTTTTAAACTTAATAAAAATACCAAGTTTATTATTTTCCGTTCACTAGAACAAAAACTACAAGTGTTTTAGTAAACGCAGATGCCATTACTTTAAGCAAGATGTCATACTTTAAAACGCGTTTTACTCGAAATGTGTTTTTTTTTTGAAAATTCTCAAATGGGGTCAGCGATTACTCAAAAAGTTTTCGAAATAATTAACTGAAATATTTTGTGTATGTTCTGTATAATAGTAGAAGTGTTTTAACCTTCAGATTTATCAATCACTGTTTTATTACAAAATTTACAGTCCCTTATGTTAATATAATCACGGGTTTTTAAAACAATTTCATATATTAACTAAGATAAAGGGCTCTAGTTTTCGTAAAAATTAAAATATCTCTTATCCTGAAGGTCATTTTAAAAATGAATAACATAGCAACTCATTAGAATTGAAAAATTGAAAATTTGTTCATAAACTTTTGGTACAGAATGGGCCGCGTTTACGTTATTTGTTGTAAATTTTTACTGATGTTTTCCCATTTTAGTAATAATAATTTCTTTTTATCTTCTTAATTTTGGCATATTTTTCTTAAAATGTACTAAACAAATCTAAAAACAATAAAAAAAATCTTCATATCTCCATTTTTTTTTTAAAAAAAGTTGTCACAAGCAGTCGGATACCTTAAATCTATATTATCTTTTTTTCTTTAATTTTAACAGATTCGAGAGCATCCAAAAATAGAAATTGGAAAGTAAATAAAATGAAACTGAAAGCACAGAATTTGTTGAAATGTATGAGGACACAATTTTTTTTTTTTATCCATCTATAACAGGAATGGGCAATCGCTTTGGTTCATTATGAAATCGGAAGATATCGCAGGGCAGCACCTTTTTAAAATAATTGCATCCATTAGTTAACTTTGCATCTTAGAAAAGGTATACTTGTACCATATAAAAGACGATAAATGTAAGTTAAATAAAATAGCGGAAGTTTTATTCAATCTATTTATTGTACTGATTTCCTATCATCTATAGCTGCCCACACACAAGCACATTTAATTTTAGAATCAGTTTAATGAGACACATGTACCCTATATATAATCACACTTTTCTACATTATTTTTCCCTTTGAATTCCGGAGTGAAATTGTTGACATTGTTCTCCCTGCAAGTTAATGCTAGTCAACATACGTCTCTATTGACTCTTGTTGATCTTCATTCAAGGAAAACTGTGCTCACAAACAGGAACGTCTTAAGACTTCTTGAGGCCCTGGGCCCCTACTCAAAAGCAGGCTCCGGGCCCGTACACAAATATAGGCCCTGCTTATGACCCTTAAAATTAAACTATATATGACATATATTGTCAAATACTCGTACAAACAATAACCCGAAACAAATAAATGGGCCTTTACATCACCCATACCAGTTCGACCAACTGCCGCCTTTTGACTGAATGAGTAATAATGGTGTATGGTGGTAGGTCTAGGCCTGTACGTGGACGACGGTCATCACATGTAGCCAATTGACACATCTTCCGAAATTCTCAGTTTTTTGGAGAACACAAGCGAAAATTCTTATCGAACGAGACGAGGCCCCCATTAAGACCAAGGCCCTGGGCCCGGGCCCAGTTGGCCCACGACTTAAGACGTCCCTGCTCACAAATATATGTTGATTCAAGTATAGAAAACATTTTCTCTTTTTTTGGTTTTTTGACTGTGTTAGTGGGCTGCTATTTGCCCCCTCTCCCCTTGTGGTTGACAATATTTTATAATAACATATATTAAAGGAGAAACACGGCTATTATTATTATTATTTTTTCATTCTATACTAAACCCAAATATAAGTTGTTCTGCATATGGTTTAAGATGTGTTGCAAATATTTAATTATAAATCTGACCCTTTCATGGGTGGTTGTTGCTTAGTGAAACCATCTATTCATGCATTTCTTTTATGCATAAAAATCAGAGCAATTCAATAAAAATAATTTAGTCAATCACATTTAAAAGTGAAATTCATCTTCAAGCCTATTTTTATTAAATTGCTCTGATTTTTAGGCATAAATGAAATGTATGAATAGGTGAGAGTTCACTCTGAAATTGCTGACCCTGATAGGGTTAAAGGCCAAACATGTAATTTAAAACATATCACATCGAGCAATATAATAAAAACTTGTTGGAATATATTTGTTTTTTCTGTTTCGTATTTCAAAATTTTGCGTAGAATATTATTAAACTTATGGGCATAAATTTATTTCTTGTATAATATTCCACATTTACAAAATACTGAACAATACTTTAATATAAATTACGTAAGATTTAATAATTGGATACGAATCACATGTTTTTTTACAATATCAATTAATCTGTTTGAGTTGGAATTATAACAACCAACGATAAACTACGTGGAGGAAACGCATGAATTGTAACATTTTGCTGTAGGTATTTAGAATGATAAAATAATTAATTTCTTGAAAACTGTACCAAACTTTGATGATTTAAACTTATGCCAACAGTCCAAAAAGAAAGAAAGCTCTATCAAGGAATGAAAATATGCTTAGATTTTATTACAAAATTGGTCATTTTGGCTGAGGTGTAGAATCCCTTAATTTATATTTTTATTAAGAAATGTATTATTTTATTGCGTAATTGTAGAAATAAAATCCTTTCTCTTAAAATCAAATCTTTGTATTTTCAGTCATCTCATAATGCAATCAGAAATAATGTATTTAAAATTATCAATGATATTTATTCAATCGATTAAAGTCAAACTTCTTAAACTAACTTTTAAAGGAGGAAAGAGGTGATTCTAGTTCTACGTTATATAGTATGCTTTAATTTATAAAATAAATATTATAATTACATATAATAACCATATAAAACTATTATATATACATATATAAGTAAGTTTATTACATAACTACATACATGTTAATAAGGATACGCTAATATTTCAAGTAACTCTTAAACATTTTAACTGAAATAAAATCATTGAAGCGATTAAAAAAATATTGCTTCAGTCAATTTTTTAAAGTGGGATTTTACTTAATAATTGTTGAGTGACCATATTGGCTTTTTTTCACCAACGTTGACAGCTGGTTATTTTTTAGTGATTAATATATATATGCTTGGCATTTTAAATGATGATCGTTATTTTAAATATTATCAAACACAAGTAAAATTTTCTAAAATATCATAAATCATTCACTTACCTATTTGATTAATCAAACTATTTATCGGATTTTCTTCTATACTCATATACTTCATAAGGCTCAAAAGAGAGAAAGAAATTATATTTATAGATCATTTTTATTAATCTATGAATACATAACTAAACTATATTGGCATAAATTTTTTAAAAAATGTTGGATTTGAGAAAATTCGCTTATAAAAATAAGAAGCAACAATTTTGTGATCAAGTTTTAACCCAAGTGTATTAATAGTACACACGGGTTGGGAAGTACTTGTTGCTCATATTAGATGAACCGTACTGAGTTATAGAACTTAGAAAACTCTTTCTAATTATATGAATAAAAAAGCGTTACACCTATATCTATGTTGCAATTGAACTATTTTTTTACAAGTAATTTTTGAAAAGACATCGCTTAACCAACATTTGCTAAGGTACAGAAAATTACTAATTTTCACTTAAAAATATTTTACATTTAAACACATTAATTTTTTTTATTTAAAAATATGTGGATACAGATTCGAATTTAAATTGAATTAGCGAACTGTAAAATTACAAATTGATCTAATGAATTTAAGAACAGGAATGAATAGTTAAGAATACATAATTAAAACAATTTCTACTGAATAAGCATTAATAAAATAGTCAACGTGTAAAAACTATTCCGTATGAAAAGTTTCTGGAATTTTTTTAAAAAATATGACCAAAGAGTAAGTAATTAATTCAAAATTCTTCTTATGAAGTATTAAATTTCTAAAGGTTATCTTCACTCACACATTATTTTTTTTAAATTACCTTTCTAGTCACTACAGTCTGTTATAACAAATGCTTGATTTTCCCCCCCTCCTTTCATTTACATTTTATGGAATTTCATTCTCAAGTTTCGATTTTCAGTTTCTTTTAACTATCAATCTTTAAAAAAATAAGAAATAACTGTTGTTAATTAGCGTCAAACCTATTATTAAAAAAAGAGGAAAAGTACAATACTTGTTAATTTAAAAAGCTTGTTTACGAACAACGTTCACGGTTACTTGCCGTACAAGATACGAAGAAAAACGCTCAGCATTGCACGTGGTTTGCGAGCATGATAGTTGAATTTCTTTTATAAGCCGACAAACCTTACAGGCGAAACAATTTTCCTTATGTATTATTCTTTAATGTTGCAATAATACTAAATAATGAAAATAATTTTTTTTTGTGTGGAAAACTAATAAATTAAGATAATTTCTACATTAATATTTGATAAGGAATTCCCTTTACATATATTTTGATGAAAATCCGATCTTCAAAATTTGTGAAGTATTAATGATTTATTAATCTTTGCATGTTAAATTTTATCATACTTCATACTGTTTACCATATTTGAGTATTAATTATAAGCTAGGGCAAGAGAAATGTGTTGATATTTAAATTTTAGTTATCTTCGGTTTTCGATAATCTCAAATTAAACTCGGTTTATATTCCCTTCAAAACAAGTGCCCAGGATTAGAAAAGGTTTTATTGTCTTATATTTAATATGTTTTATTTTATCTACAGAACACTAATTAACAATTAAACATCATTTATACATATTAAAGGGTGAACTAATTAAATAGTCATCTCTCACAGAAAATTGTGGAAGAAAATTTTTCAATTCGACATACATCAAGCAATTGAACAATTAAATAGATAGTTTTGATGCTCAGTTATGTAATTATTTTAGACATCTTCTAAGGTATTAGTAACACTCAAAAAACTTTCATTCAATGGTTTTTTCACTCAAAGGGCTTTTATATATATATATATATATATTTATATATATATATATATATATATATATATAAAGAGAAACATTCGAAAAGTTTTAGCATTAAAATCTTAATAAGAACAACAGACAAAAATGACAGAAATAGATGTTTTTATGCTGTTTCTTAAGTTATTGATAAAAATTGGCCACCCATTCTTGCCTTTTTTAACATGGTTGTGGACAACTGAGAACTTATATTGCGACTCTAATCGGACTTTCTACCTTTCAGTTCACGATGATTTACTTTTGACAGTACATTAATACGTGAAATATTTGGCCTGCTTAAAAAGGATTTTATATAACAAAGCCGTTTTTCATAGTTTTAGAAAGAACACTCGAAGTACTTCAGAAGCTGATACGATACTTTAATACAAAGTGAAAAGCGCCAGTTCATTGGCTGTTAAAGGATCATTACGTAAGATAATAAAGAGATATAAAATATAGATTCATTATACATTTAATATGAGTACATTTTAGAACAAGAAATAGAGAATATAACGATAAAAAGCTGAGTTTATCAATGGCGTATTTGTAGAAACAAAAATTTCATTCAATTGAATGAATTTCTTCTGAAGGAATAATTATTATTTCGTCAGAGTATTTTGGCAACGTCTCCTTCTCTTAAATGATACATATATAACTGTGAGATCTGTTTATACATTAAATAATATATATCATCGTTGTTGCGAAATAATATTGGGTCTCATGCATGAAAACCACTCATCAAAAAAATTCCTATTTGAAATAGTTTGAAATCATGCACTTTTTACAATATAAAAAACTTCAAAAAACTATATTTTAATCACTCAGTATGAAACGAGTGCAGTCAGTAATCTGCATCTTCATTTCATTCAAAGGATTATTTTAAGGGAATTTAGAATAATAAATAATAACAAACATTACATCATCTTAGACATACTTAATTATTAATATTACAAAAAGTAGAGTATCGGAATCTGAATGCAATAAAAATGTGTTATATATAAACAATGGAATATAACAAACATATTATATCTAAACAGTAAATGTATGCAATTAAAAATTATGCAAATGATTAATTTATTATAGTTAAATACAATGCTTGTAATGGACAGGAACACAATTATTAATAATAGACTATTAAAAAAAAGGAGAGGATTTTCGTATTTTTGTTTGATATCAATGTAATGATAATTATAGATGAAGAAATACTGATTATATTATGTAAGAAATACACATTAAGATATCATATCCTCTTTCTCCCCTCCTCTCTTCACATCTTTTCAATATTCATTTCAATTTATTATGGAGTACGCAAAATTCTGCTTAAGATACCAAACAACAACAACTGGATTGAAAATGGATACCATTATATTTCATTTCACTAATTTCATGCCACTAAAATCTGCACTAAAGCTCTTTACTATCTTAAAAACGAATTTAAAAAATAATAAAATAGTTATTTTTTCAACACAATTGTATAAGAAACATTTTTATGGTTGTTAGTATATGTTACAGTATGATTTCATAGTATGTGGACCTAATATAATCACTCAAATGACTTTTTATAACCATTGTTACAAGTCCCCAAAGTCCAGTAGAGTTACATTAACTCCACGATATTGTACGCTTGAAGAAATTCCAGAACCATACACACACATCAAACGAGATATTGTTCAGAGAGCCCCATGCAATCGAGGAATATGCTATAAGAATTATGCTATAATTCTTAAAACATAATTCAAATTGAGTATGAATCTTAATGTTTCGATACGAAAGAGAAAACAATTGATTTTCAATTAAAAACTAACATGCAACTATCCTTCAGCAAAAGCTGCAAAAAATAAAAGTTGGTACTTACCAGTGGTTCCCAACAGATTTGAAATTTTGTAAATAAAGGAATCCAGGAGGAAATTGAGTTAAACTTCTCCAGATACTGTTGTCATAGGCAGCTGTGATGAGTTATCTCAGCTGTTATTAATCTCTCAAATCAAAGATTCCAGTTTCCCAGCTTCAGTAACAAAAATGTTCCAATTCAATAACAGTTTTCTGTTTCTTTTAGATAACTTAATTAGATAAATCTGAGATCGAATAAGAACAACAATAGAACAAGCATTCACAAAATAATCCCGATGCTCTATCGAACCAGGCGCCCGTCACAAGCTTGCACAGAGTTGAAGTTCGAACTCGACTAATACCTTTCCAAAGCCGAGGTCCGCTCACGCCTGAGACATCATTCAATGAGTTCAACTGCGCAGGCGTCGTCTCTACGTCACTTCTTGACGTCATGGAAAAAAGTTCAAGCCCACTTCAACCTACCAGCCAATGGGAAGAAATCGAGGCGGAACTGAAAACTCGGTAACATACCAACCGTGTGCAAAATGCGTTACGAATGGCTGGTAGCATTGACATCTGCCATTGGAGGGGGCAAGAGTGCTCTTCTTTCTCTCCCCCTATTAAAAGAGCAACTAAATAAAAAAATAACGGAGAAGTGCAGGGATTACATTTTCGTTTTTAAGCCGCTTTCGTCAACAATGTTGCGTAATATTGTTATTGTTGAATATTTACCGACAATAGCTTCCGAATAATGTGTCATACTTCGCAGTAAACAGATGTTGTCGTCGGTATTTTACATTGTTTTGTATTCGGTTATTGACCGCTGAAGGATCTTTTTTTCTTCCTTTTTATCTCTTAACCGACTCATTCAGTGCAAAGTGTATTGCACTGGTCACTTTTTAAAAGTAATAAAAGTTTTAATGGTTCCGTTCGTGCAGAGTGTACTGACCTTCACTTTTATCTTGAATTCAGGAAGTATTATATCAAGGACTGCGCACAGTGTAGGTGGACAATGGGTCAACTGAACGCGAATTATAATTTCATGTATCAGTGGGATGTAATCCTGAAAATTTCAGGAGAAAAAGTTTAAGTGGAAAATATAGCTTTCATAAATGCTATGGATTTTATCACTAAAAGGGAAAATAGGATCTGATGAAAAATTCTTGTGTTCAGTGCTTTTGAAAAACAAATCGAACACACAAATAGTATTTTGAGGCAAATCATTTTATTATTAAATTAAATTGCTCAAATTTATATGTTTGTACTTTCAAATTATAATTGATTTTTTATTTAAATCAGACTACGATCAAATAGCTGCAGAATTACAAGAAAGATAATTATCAACGATAGAATGGATCAAGGATATTATCAAGGATATTAATTTGAAATAAAATCAACTTATTTAAAATAACAATCAATGAGTAGGAAGTTGTTCTAAAATATTTTGTAACCAATTATTTTTTTGTGTGTTATTTTTCCTCTGTTTTTCGAGCAATTCTGGTAGAATGAATAAAATGACCAAAAAAGAAAAAAAGAATTGTATTATTATTAAATTTAAAAAAAAAAAAAGAATAATAGTCATCATACTTTACGGATATAATTATTTTAAGAAAAAAGAAGCACAAATTTGTGCGAAATAAAATGAAAAGTTGTCAATGGAAATTAAATGTACTTATAAAATAAACGGAACAATCAAATGATAGTTTTAAACTTAGAAAGATTTGGATGAATTCTCTGTCGATTTAGAGTAATTGGTTCTGTTCAATCTAACTATTATTTAAAAAAAAATAATAAAAATAAAATTAATTTATTTCATTATTTTTACTTTTAGATGCAAACTTTTGAAAATCAGTGTTCATCAATTAAGAAATTTCAAAAGGCAAGTGTTTTTTTATGGTCTGTTCTATTATTTTATCACTATTATTTTACTTATTTAAAAACTATATATTATTTTGTTTATTAAATAGCTGTATATTATTTTATTTATTTAATAACTGTATATTATTTTGTTTTATTAATAACTTTCACTTATTTAGTGCTCTCCAAAATTATAGTATTCAATCTCCGAGAATCAACCACAGACTAGTTAACAAGATTTTTATTCATTCTAATTTTCAAACTTAGTTAATTTTTCTTTGGATTCCGGGACACTCCAAAATCATTTGTAAGGAACAGTCTTGTCTGGCTAGTACTAGCTGGACTTGGTAAAAGGATCTAATGTTCACATTGACCGGATTGCCCCTGGAGATATCAATACTAACAATTTCCGAAAAAGAATAGAAAAAAAAAAACCCTTTGAGAATCATAATACAGCAAATATCACAGAACTTTAAGTAACACATGCCATCTATAGAAATAATATCTAATTGGACCAATAAGAGAAGAGAAGAGATACTAGGTATTCACATTATTGGCAAACGGATTACAACTCCAGGGCTCCTGCATAAATATCAGTTATATGTAACACTTGCAAAGAAAATAATGATTTGGAACACATTCTCTTAATTTGTGACAAACATACTTCTTACAGAAATGGCTTGTAGAATATACGAAGATAGACCCACGCTATAAAATCACCGTCAGGGATCTTTTGGAACATGCAACAGTTAATAAGCAACTCTTCAAAGTCTTTGTGGAAGATAAAATATTTTGTGGATATTAAATAAGAAAGGAAAGACATCTATTCATTTCAAGAGGATAATAGCATTTGTTGCTCCATTTCCCAAATAGTATTTAATCTGTGCTGCCCATTCTTTTATTTATTCAATAATCAGCACTTATTTGATAATTATCATCTTATTTATTTAATAACATAAAACTCTTCTTTAAGATATCCGACTATCCTAAAATTATGAATTTTGCCAAAAATTGAGAATTTTTTTAATGATTTTATTTTATAGGTCATCTTATTAGCTTTATAAAAATATCAAGTTTATTATTTTCCGCTCACTAGAACAAAAACTACAAGTGTTTTAGTAAAAGCAGATGCCATTACTTTAAGCACACACGTGTTTTTTTTTTTTTTTTTGAAAATGCTCAAAAACGAGGACAGCGATTGCTCAAAAAGTTTTGAAAATTATTAACTGATATTTTTTGTGTATGTTCTGTATAATAGTAGAAGTGTTTTAATCTTCAGATTTATCAATCACTGTTTTATTACAAAATTTACAATCCTTTATGTGAATATAATCATTGTTTTTTAAGAAACTTCATATAATAACAAAGATAAAAAGTGCTCTAGTTTTTGAAAAAATTAAAACATCTCTTATCTTGAAGGTCATTTTAAAAATGAATAACATAACAACGCATCAGAGTTGAAAATTTTTAAATTTGTTCATAAACTTTTGGTCGCATTTATGTTATTTTTTGTAAATTTTTGCCCATTTTTTCTCATTTTAGTAATAATTATTTCTATTCCTCTTCTTAATTTTAGCATATTTTTCTTAAAATGTTCTAAACAAATCTAAAAACAACAAAAAAATCCCCTTACCTCCATTTTTTTTAAAGTTTTCGCAAGTAGTCGGATACTTTAAGACTTAATCTTTCACTTGAAATATAGACAAATTATTTCAGAAATATTAGCATTTTTGCCAAACGATTGCGTAAAGTAAAAATTATAATTTAGTATTGCTACTTAAAAGAAATAAAACATCTATACATCTCATTCTATGTATGCTATGCCTTTGACTTAAATATTTTTACTTGCCATGACTAAAGGCTCATAGCAAGGGAAACTATCATGGTCAAGGGAAACTATCTTCCTGTTCAAAATTGGGGATTGCTACACTTAATTTATATCTTATATATGAATTTTTTATACAGAATGTCGAAAGCAATTACGTGAACGGAAACGTTTAGAGAGAAAAGTTTAAAAAAAGGGGGTGGGGATAAAATGAGCTGTCAAATTAATTGGCACCAAAAATAAAATATTTGCCGGCTATATTCTTATTACATATTTCAATTTTTTGTATCATGTAGTAATGTTACCGTTAAAGTGTGAAATCCGTTATTTCATAGAATAACTAGGTATTTCATGAAATAACTAGACAAGTCAGTTAAAGTATATAAAATTATTGAATCCTACCAATTTATATAACTAGATATTCTACAGAATAACGATTACATGATCGTTAAGTATGAAATTCGGCACTTGAAAGTTCTTTGAACCGGTTCCAGCTGCTTTGAGAAGGATTTTTCCGATTAGGAAGTAGAGATGACGGAATAAAACAGTTGTTCTTTAGATATCAGTTCAGTATAAGTTAGCGAGAATTAATTTCCATTCAGGAAAATCCAAATATTGACACAACGCTTCGATCTATTGCAACAGCTAAAAGTTGCGGTACTGGACAAGGATTTAAAAAGTGCCAGTGTAAAAAAATGTATGTGCTTGTTTCAAAAATAATAAGCAGTGCAATCCAAAGTGTCAGCACAGCAATCCTTGCTCTAAAAAATTATGTAAATCTCATGAAATTTAAATTAATATTCTCTTGCATTTTTGTTTAAAAAAGTTTACACAATGTTTTTATGTGAAGCAACAGTTTTTCTTCCCAGCATGTATTTTTGTTGATAATATTTAATTTTATATTTACGACACATTTTCGCTTTAACGCATAAAAGCAGAAATCCACTTGTCATAGGGGTATATAAGAATTGTTATGGAATATGTTTTCTACAAGAAAAAATTTATTTTCAAACAGAAATGGATATCATATTAATGTATGCTTAGATTGAAGCATTTGTAAAACTAGAAGGTGGGATAGTTAATTTTAAAGTATTCTTATTTATCTATGGAGAAAAAAGTTTCAAACTTTGGTTCTTATCATTAGTATCAAGTGAAGATAACCTTTAAGATAGCAAATACATATACTTCATAATTATTTCAAAACAACAAAAATCCAATATATATAACATTTATAAATGTAGAAAATTTACTTACCTTGATCCAGGCTTTGACATTCAGAATTATTTAAGTAAACATGCGTTCAAGATATGAAGATGGTTTGCTCTGATTTCTTAGTAGACTGTTAGATGGTGATCAGTATCTTTTGAGGCATGCGCACAAAAAATTCGTGCTTATATGTGGATTTTTGAGTTCATTTCTCATTGGACTATAATAATTTACCTGAAACAACCAATTATATATTTGGCACGCAAATACTTGCTTTGACGTACCGATTGGCCTCTTTTTCTTTTTCAATTGTTTGTACGAATAGCAATGCTTCTATTTAAGAAACAGGAAATGCATTTCATAAACACAGCATAAGATTGGTGCATACAATAATTTTTCAAGGGGGGGGGGCAGGGCCGAATGTCCACATTTTCGTATCATACCTAACGTGACCAGACAACCCGTTTTAAACGGGACTGCCCCTTTTTATACATACACGTCCCGGTGTCCCCGAAATGAACTTTGGGACGCAAAATTGTCCCATTTTCGGAAACCGCGTGAAGCTGTTCGGAATATTTTTTATAACTTTTTTTTATATTACTTGTTTTTTTTAGTGATATCATTAAAAACTAGACAAATAAGCCTATTCTTTTCTTTTATACGAAAATTTATACTTCGCACATACTAAATAACAGAATTCAAATAAAATATAAGAATTATACATTTTTAAAGTAGGATTTAAAAAAAAAACATAAGCAATTTTTACGAATTAATCATTCAGCCTAGTTTTTAGCTTTGTTATGAATAACACAGCAGCAAAAAGTACCCTCTGAACTTCAGCCGATACTGTCGAAATCGTTTTCAAAGCTTCACCCAGCCTTTTTATGTATTTGATTATCTTTTTTCCTATTGGGTCAAATAACTACAGTTCTTGCTTCGCTATCCTGCTTTCTAGTTGCACAACTTAGGGCCTTTGTCTTTCTTTGAGTAGATCGCTTTTTCTAAATTTTTATCCAATATTGGATTTTTCTTCCAAAGTTTCCGCGTTTTCTTCTGAGAGCGAAAAGTGTGGGAAAGAGTTTCGTCTTCCTCACGAAAAGGACTTGTCATAATTATTTTAGCTCGTTGAATAAATGAGAAACCACAGTAACTGCATTTAGATATAGCATTATTCCAACTAAACTAGCACTGAATATTTCACTAGTTCTTTAAACCAAAGAAAATTTCGAATTTTTTGCTAAATCTGAGTTTTATTGGTTCAATTCTCCAATAATTATAATAAATACTTTTTCAGGCAGTTAGCGGCACAACTTGGTGGTACAGTTTTTCTAGGTCAATTTTTACTAGCTTCAAGCCTTTTACAATCAAGTCAGAGTTTTAACTTCTGAAGTAATAATTTTTTTTTCTTTCTGTCAGTTAAAACTTTTGAAATTGTTAGTTTTATCAATAAACTATTCGAGAACCATCTTCTCACAGTCAAACTCTGCATTAGCATAATTTTTGTAAATCATTTTTGTGAGATGCCTTTCTGAAAAAACATTTATTTTTGTTATAGTTTCTTTTATATCAGTCATATAATTTTTTTCTGCATAAGGGGGTTTGCTGAAAACAACTTTCAAGGACAAGCTGCGGGGATACAATAGATAAAAATTCCCATTTTTTTGTTGTTGCCATTTTTCCTATTTTCCAATTTTCATTAGACCTACAGGCGGAATTTGGCAAGCATGTTTCTTTTGTTGATTAGAGATTCGCTGAGACGGGCATAGTGAGTAAATATTTACGTCGCACTATTCAGCTACTCGAGGGCTTTTGGCAACGAACCTCGTAATTTTGTTCCATGGTCAGTGGTGCACACAAGGGTCCCGTGTCCCCCTCCCCCCAAAACCCATGATTTTTTTCTCGATTGATTATAATCATATGTACATAGTACGAAAAATTTAATTATTTGTTATACATAAATTAATTTTATTTACTCAATAATTAATTTTTTACTGTTTTTTGTTCCCGAAAATCGACGAAATCAAAAGAATATGTTGGGCGGCGTATTGGAGCCTGATGTGGTAGACTCACAAAGGGTGAAGTTACGGAAGAGTAAAAGTTAAATATATTCCGCTTGAAAATCTCACAAGTCTTGTATTTTTTATATCAAGAGGTGAGAGTGATAAGAAATTTTCAACACAATGAAAAGCTTAATGCTAGGGCTTAAATAAGAACCCCTATCCCCCAAAAATTGTATAGTCATACAATGTCATGAAATATTCAACGAAATGAACGGGTAAAAGCTAGTATACCAATGAAAAAGATCGGCACTTATAGTAACACTGATAGGATATACATGGTATCTTAGATACCATAACTTGAAAATACTTGAACATCGGCATTTCTTTGATGACACTAGGAAGAATTCAGATTCCATAAGATACAATTTTCTTTCTACGTTCTAGTTGGGAGGTCTTCAAGTTCGGGAAATCTATTGGTGCGGCCAAAGGGATGATGGATGAGAACATCAAAAAAGAGATGCATTGAAACATATTGGATGTTAACAATTCTTAAAAGATTCGTAATGGTCGGTTCATAAGAATAAGGAAATGGGTTCTGTACATTTTCGATTTCAAAAGCAGTCAAACTCTACAAAAGTATATTTGCTCATTATTTTTGTAAAATTGATGCATCACCTCATCTCCTACTTTTTCTCAGAAAATATTTGTATGTTTTTCAAATGCTTTTTGTTGCTCATGAATGCATTGAACAAAACCGAAAGATTACATTCTGCAAGTATTCACTAGACCGAATGGTATAAGAATATTATTTAAATCAGAATTATGTATCTTTCTTTATAATTAAGGTAAAATTAAATAATTTTTTTACATATAATGAGCCTAATTGTCTTTTCTGTTTAAATATGCTTCATATTTTTGCTTCTTATATTATGACGAAAGTAAAATTTTCGCTTCAGATGCTTAAGTGAAAAATTTCACATATATGTACATACGTATTGTTGAGCCTCAGTTTAACGAGTTCATCGGGGGACTGAACATTTTATTCTTTAACTCGTGTTTATTCGTAATATTAGGGTTCAAAAAGTACAAATTCTTCACGAATGTTCAAAAACAAAATTTTCTGCAAAACCTCACTTTTCTCAAGAAAGAGAGCAAACGGTAAAATCTGTTAAAATATCCTCAGCGTTGTGAAGGGGAACGAGATAAAGGAACTTCCTGTTCTATTCAGAACTCATGCGATTGATTACACCCAGGGCTTATGAATACCTGGAAAGCCTAATAATGGGCTACATCTTTCACTGTCGAAATTCGCTGCTTGCAAGAAAACCCTTTTTCTGTTCTGAACCAAATGGATGTCATTTGAAAAGAAATCCAATTTTTTCTAATCCAAACAAATAAAAAAGCTTTTTCGGCCAATGGAATAATCGGTTAATTCGGGATTTATAATTCGTTAAATAGGGGTTTGTGCCTTCATTTTAATCGGGGGGGGGAGGGGGGAGGTGAGAAAATTCGTTAAATCGCGAAATTTGGTAAATCGGGGTCCGAATGTATTTATATTTTTCTATATATATGTAAAAATATATATATATCAGTAACGTACACAGGAATTTTTCAAGGGAGGGGGATGCAAGGTCGAAAGTCCACTGTTCTCGTACCATGCTTCAATACGCAGCCGAACACATTCTTTTAATTTTGTCGATTTTCGGGAACAAAACACAGTAAAAATTAATTAATAAATAAATAATTAGCATTAATAATAAAATTAATTATTAAAATCAAATACTTTATTTATTTTCACGTACTATATACATAGAATTATAATCAATCGAAAAAAATTCAAGGGCTTTGGGGGAGGGGGTGTCCGGACCCCAGGACTTTTGGTATATAACTATTTTTTGTATATTTTTGTATTATATATATACTGATATATATATATATATATATATATATATATATATATATATATATGACGAAGACAAAAGAGTGCTGTTCCGGAGTATCTCGGGCTTTTTATATGAAGCGGCAACCGGAAGCTGCAAGCTCATATGACTTCCGCGGATGTAGCTTATGATAGGTGGAAAGATATCATATGATGAAAACTTACCTAAGCTTACTTTAAAAACGCAGAGTTGTACATTTTTAAGAGATACAGTTGCGATTATTCCTGTTAGGTTGGAAGATAATAATTATTTAAGTGAGAGTCCTGAAAGGTAAGTAAGGACTGGACCATTACAAATAAAAAGAGAAAATTAAAGGGAATTAGGTAATTATTAAACACACACACGCACGCATGCACACGCACACACACACATATATATATACATATACAGGGTGTTCCGAAAAAACGTGGACAAAATGACATGGCAGATCAGTCATACAACAAGGATAAAAAATTGCATAGGAATAGGGGTCGCAACTGCGATGCGGAGCCGCTAAAGGGCGTCCAAAATAATACATAACACAAAGAGAAGAAACAAATCATTACAGATCATTTTATTTATAATTACTTACACATATGTGACTTATGCATGCCAAATGTTGCGCCTACAGGAGGTGCTCAAAGTGTTTACGAGATGCATCGAGACATGCCTGGCATCGACGTTGCATGGAATTGCGCACCTTCTCAAAGATACCAAGTGTATCTCGAACACATCCAGCTGCCCTCAAAACGATTCTTCATACCAAGTCTTCTGGCGTTTAAACAGGTGTTTCATACACAAGTCCTTTTAAAAAGCCCCATAAGAAGAAATCCACGGGAGACAGGTCTGGTGATCGTGGTGGCCATGCAATTGGTCCACCGCGACCAATCCAGCCGCCAGGAAAAGTAGCCTACAGATGTGCTCTGACGTCTCTACTGAAATGTGCGGGAGCGCCATCGTGTTGAAATTTAATGCATCGACGAATAGGCATCGGAATATTAGTATTCAGCATGTCTGGCAGAACCTCTTGCAAGAATGTTAGATACGTGGGACCGTTCAGTCTGTCTGGTAGAATGTACGGACCAAGTAAACAGTCTCCTACAATGCCAGCCCACACGTTAATGGAAAATCTTCGTTGTTTGGCGTGCGGACGTGTAGCATGCGGGTTTTCATCTGCCCACCTATGCAAGTTGTGACAATTCATCACACCCTCTAATGAGAATGCAGTCTCATCCGTGAACAGAACACTTCCAGTGAAATGTCGGTGGGCAGCCTTTTCTTGCAGATACCACCGCGCAAAATCCATACTACTGCTGTAGTCTCCCGGTAGAAGTGCCTGGACGCGCTGTAAATGATATGGGTAAAGTCCTTCGTCGTGTACAATGCGCCAGACGATAGTTTGGGGAATATGGGTCTCTCGGGATACAATTCGTATACTTGTTGAAGGATTACGCTGAAGTGAGTGGACAACTCTTTCTTCAGCATCAACTGTCCGAGATATTCGTTGGCAACCTGAATCTGGCTTGTGCACGTCTAACGAGCCGGTTTCACACAATCTTCGGTGAATAGTGGCAAAGAGAATGAGCGGCTAGGCGTCTTTCTACTAGGATATTTTTGACGATACATTCGCAAGGCTTCTCGTCCATTGCAGTTGGCCATGCCGTAAACTAAATGCATGTCAGCCAATTCGCGGTGCGTGTAACTAGCCATGTTACGCCCAACGCACCCACGACTCGAATGAATTCAATCTCCTTTTGCTCGGCTCGTGTCTGCACCGCAACGCCCTCTCGTGGTTCTAGCGCCCTCTACAGGCGTTTGCGACTCCATGTTCCTATGCGATCTTTGACCCTTGTTGTATGACTGATCTGCCTTGTCATTTTGTCCACGTTTTTTCGGAACACCTTGTATACAGGGTGTTTCATAAATGATGGGAGTAAATTTAAGGGGTGATAGTACACATCAAGACGAGTCATAGTAAATAGGAAACCAAGTGTCCCAAACGTCTTCCGAAGGAGAAAGGCGCCATCAAAGTTTAGGGTCCTAAATTTCAAATGATGATAAAAAACGGAAAAATGGATCGATTCATTTGCGGTTTTCACTAAAATCATTCTTTAAATTAGTATTTTCTTAAAAAAAAGTTTTAAAGACAAAGTTAAAAAAATGTCGTTAGAGGGCGCTCTAGACTTTGGAGTACCGAAGAACTACCTTTTACCAATATTTTTTTTTATTTTGTTAAATGTTTACAAAAGCTTAGATTTTAACTTGAATTTTGAGCGCAAAATTGAAACCATCGGGAGCGGTTAATTGGCGCGTTCGGGGGGGGGGGGATTGAAATGCTCGTATGTAATGATCAAAATAAAAAACGATAAAGCAAACTTTAAGAGGCGATAGTACAACACCAAAACAAGCAACATTCATCAAAGAAATCATACTCGTAATTTTAACCCGAAGGTGATAGAGGGCGCTGAAACAGATTTCGTTTTAAGAGACAAAAAAGGAAACAAAGAACATTTACGTTATAAAAAAAAGTTTAATTAGAAAGGATTACAATAGCTGTTCGAAACACTGACCATTAGAGGCGATGCATGCGGTACAACGGCGAAGAAGGAATTCACGAACCCTTTGAAACACGCCAGGAGTATCGCGCACCTCTCCTGCAGCTGCCGAAAGTCTGGCGACGAGTTCTTCTGCAGATTCGATAGGAGTCTTATACATAAGACTCTTCAGATGTCCCCACAAAAAGAAATCCAGGCATGAAAGATCGGGCGATCGCGCTGGCCAAGGGACAGGACCACCTCGCCCAATCCATTGATTTGGAAAAGTTGCGTTTAGATAATTTCGCACCTCTGGCGCAAAATGAGCTGGTGCTCCATCCTGCTGGAACCACATTTCTCGCCGGATACGAGGGGGAACATCTGTCATCATTTCCGGCAGCACCTGTTGCAGAAAGGTAAGATATTTTTTTCCATTCAGGCGTTCTGGCAGAAGATAAGGTCCAAGTAGATGGTCACCAAATATTCCGGCCCAAACATTTATGGAAAATCGTCGCTGATATGCATGTGTAGAAGACGCATGTGGATTTACATCTGCCCATTGGTGGGAATTGTGGGTGTTAAATGTACCGTCACGTGTAAATGTACATTCATTTGTAAAAAGCACAGTTGCACCAAAATCGGAATTTAGGGTGTTCTTCTGCAGATACCAGCGAGCAAAATCCATTCGACGAGGAAAATCCCTTTGAGTCAGTTCCTGGACTCGTTGGACATGAAAAGGATGCATACTTTCATCCTTTAGTACTCGCCATGTCGTGGAGGGTGATACTTCAATTTGACTAGCCACTGCTCGCGTGCTTGTATTTGGATGATCCGCCACCATATCCAGAATTTTTTCTTCCACAGCTACCGTTCTGTTAGACTTCGCACGGCCTGCATTTGAACGTGCACCAGAAAAGGATCATGTCTCACACAACTGTCTGTGCAAGCGCACAAATGTTTTATCATTGGGCAACCGCCTGTTGGGAAACTTTTTTCCATACAATCGTCGCGCCTCTGCACTATTCCCATTTGCAGTTCCGTAGATGAAGTGCATATCAGCCTTTTCTTGATTAGTGAAGGGCAACATCTTTCGTTACGTTTGTACCGTGATTTACACTTGCACACTCGGGTCAGTGGCTTTATCTTAATAACAATTTGCATATGCGTTCTTCCCCATATCACAAAATTTCATGTTCTTCCAGAAACTTGCAGCTATAACGCTGCATGAATAAAATTTGAAGATGCTCTAACACGTTTGCGTTTGAATTCAAATCATGCATTTTCTAATCAAAGTTGATTGTTTTTATGTTGTACTATCGCCTCTTAAAGTTTGCTTTATCGTTTTTTATTTTGATCATTACATACGAGCATTTCAATTCCCCCACCCCTAAACGCGGTTACATTTGCGCCACTTAACCACTCCCGATGGTTTCAATTTTGCGCTCAAAATTCAAGTTAAAATCTAAGCTTTTGTAAACATTTAACAAAATAAAAAAAATATTGGTAAAAGGTAGTTCTTCGGTACTCCAAAGTCTAGAGCACCCTCTAACGGCATTTTTTTTAACTTTGTCTTTAAACTTTTTTTTAAGAAAATACTAATTTAAAGAATGATTTTAGTGAAAACCGCAAATGAATCGATCCATTTTTCCGTTTTTTATCATCATTTGAAATTTAGGACCCTAAACTTTGATGGCGCCTTTCTCCTTCGGAAGACGTTTGGGACACTTGGTTCCTATTTACTATGACTCGTCTTGATGTGTACTATCACCCCTTAAATTTACTCCCATCATTTATGAAACACCCTGTATATGTACAATACATAAAGCAATATATAAGGAGAAAAATGTTTTTAATTATGAAAACCCAAACTAAAAAATTTTCATATTTCCAAAATTTTTAGCTACACTTTCAGTAACCACTTTACTCGTCTTAATTGTGAAATTCTTCAACAAGATTTTGACCTAATTGTGTGACGGTTCTATCCGCGACTATACTAAACCTAGGGTAATATTTGGGGGGGGGGAATAATTAATTCAATCAACCTTCGCCTACCATGAAAGCGTGATTATGTAATAAGAAAAAGTTTAATTATAAAAAAAAAAAATTTAAAAAAAACAATAAATCACTCGTTAAAAACAAAAAAAAAAATGCACAAAAAAAGGTAAAATAATAATCAATCAACCTCGCCACATGAAAGCGTGATTAGTAAATGAAGTATGTATATAAATCCTGTTTTCACAAGTTTGTGAGTTGGCACGTGGGTTGGCAAGTAGAAGTTAGCATAGAGTCTGCGAGCCAGTTTGTAAGTTGAAGATTGAAGGATAGTGAAATTAGTAAGAGGTATTGGAGTTGTCCAGGAAAAAGAGTACAGAGCGTGGATCCAACGACATTGATCAAGCCAGATAGAGATCACTTGCAAGTTTCCAGTGTAGGATCCGATGCATAAAAAGTACAGGTATTGGGAGCTTGATTAAGTAGAAGTTAGCTTATTAGTGTGCAACGTAGTTATATATTTGAGCGTATTTAAGTTGTCTTAGATTCAGTTGAGGTCCGTAGTAGCACCCCCGTGTTATAGAATCTCTCCTCCGCGCTCTACTATTTAATCACCTAGATTGTTATTGTGTCTGATTGATAATTTGGTAACAACAAATTAATTAGATTGAAATCATGTCTGGGGATCGTTCAGTTTCTCCCACACACCTAGCCGGGTTTACAGGTAGACAAGGGGTTTCAGAGTCAAGCAGGAACCGACCACTATTACAATTGTAATACTATAATCTCAGAGTTTTTCAGAAAATAATTTTAAAATTCCCTCGTTTTTAAGTTTTTAAAGCTTTATTTGCGAATTAAAATATTGAAATATTACTGCAAAATTATATAATTAGAGTAACACTTAAATAAGGTCTTTAAAATAAATAAAATGAAATGACATTATAAAGTTATTTTATCGCCATATTTTATCTTAATACCAATTCATATTTCCCGATAATGTACTTAATGAAATCATAAAAAGGACAAACATGGAACATGGATGGAAAACAGCGGGGAAAAAATGAATAAACAGAGATTTCTAGTAAAGGTTAAAGTTACTTAAGCAAATCAAAATAAGACCACGAAACTGCAATTCTGTGAAATCTCGAAAAATATCAATGAAATTTACCAAAATATGGAAGATTTTTAGTTTTTGGCCATCGTATTAAAAAATAAGACAAAGAGCGAAATTCAAGTTATGTAACATTGCCCTCTCAAAGCTTCCCCCTTATATCAACATGAGAATTTTATCTTCGCTACACGAAGGGTATTTAGTGGTATCTGGACTCGAACTAACATTTACTACGACCAATCAGTTATCACTGCTTCGGCAGAGATCTAACGCATTCGCAGCATGAATACAGTTCTGGAAGATAGAATGGTTCCTAGAAAGGAAAATACGTTGTGACAGAACTGTTGGTGGGCTTTCGATAGGGGGTAGACTATAGAGTTCTGAAGATTCAACTGCGCAGAGAGATTGAAGGGTTAATTATTACTTTACCTTCTTTTCTTAGTAGATACAAGTGATGGACATGGGAATTCCTAGCAACTTTTCCCTCCCCCGGCTGAATCAGAAATGACCACACCTGACCAGTAACAGATGACCCTCCTCAAAAACGAATTTAAAAACATTTGATTGATCGAAAATCTTTTTTTCCCTCCATTTTCCTGTCTTTCTTTTTTAGATTCTCTATACAGGTAGAAAAACATATATTATGAATCACAGCATTCTTTTCCTTTTTTGAGTTGGCAACTTTGATTGGAATTTTTACAATTCTCAGTTGTGATGTTGAACATCTGAACATATAATATTTTTTTTTGAAATATAAAATGTGGTTTATTAACTTTTCAATTTATGTGTGTTAAACGCATCAATTTGAAATTCATTAATCGAACTGAGTTGTAACTTAATCTTTTAGTCGCCAAATCTGGAAATGGGATCTAAAATAAATTATAATTTTAAAAAACTAAAGAACACGCTTTTATACTGAATCGAACTAAAAAGTAAAAAAAAAAAATAATTCTTAATATAAGAATAAAATGATGAAAGAGAAAATTAATGTCATTGGGTTAAAAGCGTGGGGTGTTCTATAAATATAGCAATTGTTATAGTTTCTAACTTCTTTCAATTCCGAAATTGCACCCTACGCTTTTACCCCAATGACATTAATTTTCTCGTTCATCATTTTATTCTTATATTAAGAATTATTTTTTTTACTTTTTAGTTCGATTCAGTATAAAAACGTGTTCTTTAGTTTTTTAAAATTATAATTTATTTTTCATTTTTTAGTTCGATCTACAATAAAAGCCTGTTTTTTAGTTTTTTAAACTGTCATTTTTTCATTGTTGAATTTATCCTTGAGTTTGATATTAGGAGCCAGAATTACGTGGCTGCTGGAATAAGTCTAGCTCTTCAATGGATTTTAATTAAAGGGTCTGAAGTGTATTTTTTCTCTCCGTTTACGGGGCCTCGGGTGAGTCCCGTATCGTTAAATTAGATTCCTTCTCAAAAGAACAGACCAAACAAATAAAATGTGTATTAAAAAGAAAAAAGTTCGAATTAAAAAAAATTTAATGTACCACATGTTTTTATAACGGACTAAAAAGTATAAAAAAAATTTCTCCTTTTCCTTTTTTTTTCTTTTTTCACATTTTCATGCATTGTCATCCACTTCTGAGATATGGTCCAAATTTCAAGTCTCTAGCTCATCGGAAAGTCACACAGTTTAAAATCATTTACAAAATTCCACCCAGGCAGCCATTAAATATAGCGAGTTAATAAAAACATGGTAATATTAAGTGTCAATCGTATTCTCACCTTTTAAACGTATTGCTATAATGTTAATCGTATCATCACTTCTAAACGTATTGCTTTATAAAAATAAAAAATATTTAGCAGCATAAATTATTTTTTCCCCATCACGAGCCTATTTTTTTTATTTTCATTTTCAGAAAAATGTTTATATTATAGTAAGAAATTGATAACACAGACCCACTCTCCCCTTTCTCACACACAGAATACTTTTTTTGTTTGTTTTATTTTTATAACCCACAAGTGTATTAATTAAAAACACTCGCTGTAGGGTTACACCTTTTTCTTTTAGTCGCTAAATCTGGAATTACTCGCCAAGTCTGGAAATGTTATATTGAATTAGTCGCCAAATCTGAAAATTGTATGTGCAATAAGTTGCCAAATCTGGAAGTGATATATTAATTTTCGCCAAATCTGATTATCGTGATTCCTGACGATCCTGATGAGGACAACGGAACAAAATTATGAAATTATTGTATTGTCATCGGGCCTTGACAAGTGTGCAAAATTTCGAATTAATCTGACCTTTTTAAGTGGGTGAAAATCGAGTTCCAAGATTCTGTTACATGCAAGTGAAACTTATAAAAGCGTGTTAATTAGTCACCAAATGTGGGATCTCAAAATGGGAAATCGTTAATCCTGATCAGGACAATGGAACAAAACTATTAAATTATTGTATTGTCATCAGTCCTGGACAAACGTGCAAAATTTCGAATTAATCTGACCTTTTTAAGTAGGTGAAAATTGAGTTCAAAGATTACGTTGCATACAAGTGAAGCTTATAAAAGGGTGTTAAAAAAAACAGTTTTTCCAGTTCTCATCTTACCTGTAATATAAACAATACCAAAGAAATTCTGTTTTATATCACTTGAGCTTCTGACAAATATTTTTGCTAATAAGTAAAACTGATTACAAAGGAAATAGTAAATAGTTGAGAATCATAAATATCTTGATTCTGTGGTACTTATGATGCCATTTTTTAAACAGTTATTTGTCTCTGAATAATGAATTATAGTTTATAAAAACTAAAAAAACACCCTTTTTATAGTTAATCAAACTAAGTTGTAACTTAATGTTTTAGTCACCAAATCTGGAAATGGGATCTGAAATTAGTCGCCAGGAATGGGAAATCGTTAATTCTGATGATCCTGATCAGGACAATGGAACAAAATTACTAAATTCATGTATTGTCATCGGTCCTGGACAAGTGAGCCAAATTTCAAATTAATCTGACCTTTTAAAGTGGGTAAGAATTTAATTCAAAGATTCCATTACATACAAGTGAAGCCTATAAAAGGGTGTTAAAATACAACACATTCTTTAGAATATGAAGTTAGGAAGACTCACAAGGAAGTTAAGAAGTTCTAATTTTCTAAGCACTGTATTAATTTTTTACTTATAGCTAATAAAAATGAAACGATTCTTATTTGTTTTAACTATAATTTCATGAATTTTAAAATACAATTCTAAGACTAAACTAGATTTTAGCTTTAGCATCATTAAAGAGATCACCAACAATAAAAAATGAATCAAAATTTTAAAAGTAAACGTTTACCGAGGGAAGTAATTTATATCGACGAAAAGTATATCATTCCCTGAGAAAGAAAACCATTCAAACTAATAGTCGGAATAATTTGCATTAATGAATGATAATGAGAAATCGTTTCGAATAGTATGCAGTAGAGGATAAAATCTAAATTGTTTAAAATTATAACAGAATTCGGTATGATTCGAATTAATGACATTCACAAAGAAAACATGTAATAATGCAATGAAAGCAGTCAGTGTTATTATAATACAAATACAATGTTTTAAAATTATTACAATTTTTACGACAGTAGGGAATAGGAAACGTGGTTGATTACAGACAATAAAAATATTTGTGTTTTAAACATTACGCAGCATGCAATGGTGTATTAAAAATGAACATTTCGATTTTGAATAAATCATTTTTCATCCGTAACGAATTGCTTTCGAATAAAATGATTTTTTTGATTTTTTTAAAAAAAAATCAGTGTTTTATATTTATTTATTTATTTTGGAAATTTTTTATTAAATACCGATTCTTATGTCATGTTGCTGTTGCAGAGCAAAAGCCATGAACTAAGTTCATGTGATGGTTAAATGATAAATACAAACACGTGTTCTTCATTAAATTCGAAGTTCACAATAGGTTTGTACTTGTGATATACTTATAAAACTTAAATAAAATTTCAAATTTCATAGTTGCATAAAAAAGTCTAGGCATCAAGATTCTTCAAAAAAGTTTTTCAAAATTATCCTTAAGGTATCCGAACATGTTGAAAATGATCCAAAACAAAAGACAGATATATATTTTTTAAAAATCTTATTGAATAAAGATATCGTTTGGCTTTTCAAAACATGCTTTGTTTTCTTTCTACGCTACCTACAGGCCAAGTTACAATCAATTTTACAAAGTTAGAAAAATTGGAAGTGGTTCTTTGATCTATCAGAAGTGGATATTTAAATTGCTCAAAATCTATCATGAATCGAATCTGATAACTCAAAATGTTACAAATGTATTTCTATAAAACATTTTGAAACTAATATTTATGTTTTTTTTTCTAGAGAATGTATTGAAATATTTCTTATTTACGAATACTTTTTGAGTTATGGCTTGTTATTTAAATAATGGTCTCATAAAGAATGGTGGCCGTAGTAGTCAAGTGGTCAAGGTATCGGATCATGGCTAGAGTGTCATGAGTTCGAGCCCAGGTCCACTGAAGACCCGCCGTGTAGGAGAGCGATGCCCGTTTAATCTGTTCGAGAGCTCAAACGTCTTCCCATTGGTGTGGTAGTTAGGAGAGGGGGTGCCAGCTCAAGTGTCGTCCGCGTCATTTGACCATGGTTCAAAATTACGCGGTCCGTCGCCAAAACCCTCGTGCAGCTGAACAGTGCGACGTTTATATTCACTCTCTCATAAAGAATGCCACATTTCTTATGGTCGCCCATCCGGTATAATGGTTAGCGACGCTGACTGCTGTGCCGTAGGGCCTGGGTTCGAATCCTGGAGAAGGCAGGGATGTTTGTAAATGTATAGTGCCTTCGCGGCATGGGGGTACTCTCTAAATAGCCGTCGAGCCGCAAGTCCTCTCGTGTGGTTGGTGGAAGGGGATGAGAGGTGGGAGGCCTCTGACCACTCCCAGGGTGTTCTCCCTGAAAATTGGGGTGGATCCGAGCCAAATCGTACTGTCACCTGCATGGTGCTCAAAGCTACGGCTAACGAAAGGCGTACAATATAGCCCGATGCCATGATGAATTTCATGGGCCTCGATCTGACTACGTCAGACAGGTGGCATAAGTAACAACAACAACATTTCTTATAATATTTACTCAATTAGCTCTAAAATTTTCAAATTTTAATAAAACATTAAAATTTTAGTATATTTTCTAGATATGTATCTAATTTGTTTTACTAACATAAGTTTATTACTTTTTCTCTAATCAATTCGAAGTTTTCAAAAAAATATTGGTAAAATTTGACTTTTAATTGTGATTTTTGTAAAATTTAGGTAATTCATTTTAATTGGTATTTACTCCGAACGTGTTCGGATACCTTAATTTATACGTATATTTTTAAATGAAGTGCATTTTGTTTACCTATGTAAGTTATTATTGTTGAGAAATATGTGCTTTTTAAAAGAAAATTTTGGTAAGAAGTAAAAGTTGGCAACAGTGAAGGAAACACGGGATTTCAATTGTACGACTATGAGATATTATTCCATTGAGATAAATAAACAGAAAAAAATGTGTTTACATTTTATACAATGAAAGATAAGACAACATTTTTCCATAATGTCTTCTAAACGAAATAATTAGAATACAAAGAAAGCAAATATATTTCTTTTCGTTCAAACATTTTGATTTCAGTAAAGTATTTGAAAAATTTAATGTTGTTTTATCTGGTGGTTCTGAAAAATGCGGCGTATAACGCGCCCTTTTAACACAAAGAATAAGATAGGAATTGACGGATGCGCGTTATACGCCGGGTATAAAAATGAGGCCTGTAATAATAATAATAATAAAAAAGATGAGCATAAAGAAAATTAAACATTTGTATGTATCGAAATACTGTTAAGAAATGTCATTCATGAGCTTAAAGGGCTGTAGTTCAAGAAATACAGCATTTTTCCCGCTAAAGCTTGGAATAATACCTCTAATAAATGATTTAAAAACTTCAGAACATTGAGCACGTGCGTTTCAGAATTCTTCTTAAAAAAATGGGTGAGTGTTATACGGCGAATATACCTAAAAATTAAAAATTGTAGTTTGAAAGTATGAATGTGCGTTATATTTTACGGTACACGAATGTATCAAAAAATTTGTAGAACAAAAGTAATTTTTTTTATATTACAAGGTTTAAGGATAGAACACTCATTATTTTATAAGAACGAAACCGAATTAAAATGTTTCAAATTATATCGGATTTTAGAACTTTATTTATCATGACTTGTCATTAAATTTCAGAAATAGGTAGATAAAAATTACGTCAGTGATCCTAAAAAGTGACTACTCATCTTATAGTTAAAAACGACACATTAATAATTTTTTTTTTTGAGGAAAAGAAATAAAAAAGGTATTTTTATAAAAATATTTTTATTTATGTTTATAAACTGCTTGCATCACATCATGTGATAAACAATTATTTAATTTTCTATTTTTCTAAAAGAGTATAAATTCATTTATATTTTTCTTCTAAATTAGCCTTTGTGTATTAGCAATAATTGCTTATTATTAATAATGTTAGCATACTTGCAGACACATACACATCGAACACACTAATAAATTTTATATACTTATCAGAGTTCTTAAGAATTTACGAAGATAGAAAAGAAAATATTTGAAATAAATTTGAAAATTTTGTCAAAATCCAACAAACAGAGAAAAGTCGTGATTATTTATTCCGTTTACTTAAGTTTTGTAGATTTAAAGAGGGGAATGTATATAATTTGTAATCAAATATATCACGTTAATCGATTAGTTTGAAGATTACTTTGTTAAAATTCGTAGTAAAGTTATTATGCTTAGAATAAATTTAATTTCAATGAAACAGATCAGATGAGTGCTTTCCTTAAAAAAATGTTATTCTTTATGAATTTTGATTTTTAAAAATTGCAGAAAGTAACTATTTTTCTCAAGCAGGAAATAAAACATTAACAAAAAAAAAAATGGGGGATGGTTTTAAAAAATTAGTAATTTTTTATGACAGAGAGAGGGAAACGAAGGTAAGGAACTGTGTTATATAGTCAACAGGTATAAATGAGACTTCGAAATTATTTAAAGAATCAAAAGGGGGAAAAAAACCCTTAAAATTTTCATATTTGAACTACCGTATTCTTCTTGTAATTTTTGTTCATCAGGGATTCATCAGTTTTTTGGTAATGACAGACAAAAAATTAACATGAATAAGGAATAGGGGGCGGATTTTTTAATGAGATGGCTATTTATAAGTGAACAACATGCGTTTCTTCGGAGTTAAGCTAACTTTCGTACATAATTGCAGTAACGTACAAGGTTTGAACAAGGAGAGGTAAGGGTTGACCCCCCCCCCTCAAAAACCTATATATTTTTAATTTTAACCATAAAAATTACCCTTCAGCGATTTCGTCTAAGTGGCATTTAGAATGTAACCCTCCATAAGAGTGTACACCACTGCATTATTGAGTATAACTTTCTTTTGAATAACTTATATTGTGTTCCAAAATTCTTTGAGAATCAAATCAAGTTGAGAACTTGACATGTTACTGATTATTCAAACTCGAAAATGTTACCAATAGTCCTCGTGTTGTTGTAAAGTGTTGTAATCAATCGTTAAATTAGTTCCTTTCAGTTTCTTTTTTTCGTATATTTGCATAATCAAATCTAGGAAATGGACTCTTTGGTAAACGTAAGAATCGAATGAGCTGAATAAAATTATTTACAAATAGAAACGCCAAAATTAGAAGATACGCAACAGTGTTATTTTATTTATATTAATAGATATTGTCTAAAAATATATTTTTCAGTTTAAAATAATTTGTGAAGAATATGACATTACATTGATTGTTTAACATTTAGTTTTATTTTCGGAAACACCTGAATACAATAAGATTCTAAATTTTTATTAATCAGGAGAGCATTTCTTCTTTTTCTCTCTCTTGTTGGCCTTTTTTTTATCACGCATTTAAAAGTATTTGCTCCGAAATATGTATACTGACCAAAAAAAGCTTAGATTGTATCATTTAGTATTGCTTTTATCAATGCACGACGACAGAAGTTTAATAAATTGTTTTATCTAATATTGATTTCGAGCGTTCTCGATGTTCCATTCATTGACCATTTAAAATAATTTCAGGTGAACTTATTAACTAACACGGATGACAAATGTCATTACATCAGCGTTTTTCAAACTGTGGGGTCCACCCCTAGGGGCGTGATAAGCTTAAGAAGGGGGAGCGAGCATATCAAAAAGTCGAAAATAAAATACAGTCGAACCTCCATATAACGAACCTCTATATTGCGAATTTTTCCTATGTACGGAACTTTCGTGGAACTAAGAGCATTTCAGGGTTTTCTTCGTAAAATAATTTTTCAATAGTGAAGTGGATTTTCTATATAACGAACTTTTTCTTTTGTGATTCAATTTTTTTCTCCCTGTCTTTAAATTACTTCTGGATATTTCAAGCTATTCTCTCTTTTAACACATTTTATGATGGTCATACATCTTGAACTGGTTTTATCAGGGGCCTAACTCGCCTAGAACACACACACAAAATTGCCTCAATTTTTCAAATAAAAAACTCAAAAAAAGAAAATTAACAGGTTTTATGAGTAATTAAATTTAAAGACGCAGTATGTTTAGAATTTCTAGTTATAAAATAATGTACGTTTAAAATTACTTGTATGCTTTAAATTAGAAAATGTCCGTAAAATTCATTAGTTTCAATATAAAATTATTTTTTTAAAAGGTTAAAGTACAGTGTTATTCTTCGACATTCATTTGTCTTGTTTACCTTGCAGTTTTTCTTCCTATAATTATTATTTTTTGATAGGTAAGATGTATAAAATATATATACATTGATTTACAAAAAAGTGTGATTAATTTCTTTAACTTATAGTGTTTATGAATTTAGAATTTGCTTTATGTGGTTTATAAAGTCTATTGAAAGATGAACCTCTATGTAATAAATATTCTATATAACGACTTTTTTACGGGATTTAGCGACTTCTTTAAATAAAGGTCCGATTGTGTATAAAATAATTATTAATTTTCTGAAAGGCAGCACACACGAATCAAAATACATTCTGCATAATAATAAATAAAATACACATTTTACATTGATATACTTTTAAGTGTATCAGATGTGCAAAATGTATTTGATAATTAATTTATCAATACTCAATTAAAAACAAGTTTAATAATTACTAGTGACTCCCACGGGCGTGTCATATGCAAAATTTAATACTTATCTTGATAATTTGTCTGGGTTTATAATTAAAGTCGTTTTGTAGCTTTAGCATCAAAGTACATTATTATTGCATCCAATACATTGTTATTGTATAAGGGGAGGGCCATGAAAATTATGCCTGAGAATTCCGTTGTAGATATTTAAAGTTTGAGAAGCACTGCATTACACACAAATCTAGTAATAATTAAAAATTTTGAAAATCGGAAAAAAAAAACCAATCCTTCCAAGACCAACATCCACCCATCTACCAATTGTTTCCACTTATCTAGTTTTGAAATTGGTATTCGAACTCTTGAGTTACTTTCTCAGTTATTAGAAAAGCGAGTTATAACTACTTTTTTAAATGTTTTGTAACATAGGAGTATTAATTTATAAAGAGTAAATATTGAAATGTAGTTGTAGTAATAACAACACATTTTAAAACAAATTGTCTCTCCACAAAACATTTTATCTAACTATTGTAAATGTGATTTTTGTAGCTCAATTACTATAGTACAACCCAAAAGACTACTTGCATAAAAATAAGCGAAAATTAAGGCCAGTTTTCAAATTTTCCTAGGCATTAGGTAAATTATATTTTTAGTCAGATTCTTAAACCTAGTTTAGTTATATTCTAAGTTATGTACTTTTACAATACAACTAAACTGTGGCATACGCAGACTATTTTCACATAAAAGGTTACATTTTTGAAAGAACGTAGGGGGAAAAAACGAGACATAATCATTTTGCTAAAAATTAAAAATCTATTGAGGAGTTTAAATTTCCAACCCCTTCCCCTTTGTTACATCTCTGATTTTACTATAAGTACCGATTTTGTTTTTGGAATAAAAAAGAACGAAAAGAGTTATTTTTTCCTCAGTTTTTTATCACTGAAAAATAAAAAAAAAATCTAAAAATTAAAATAGTTTAGAATAAGTAAAGGTAAAAGGCATAGGGAAAAAATACACATGTTTTACTTTCAAATAAAATAATAACGCTGCCAACTTGCAGAAATCAAAGTACATCAATATAATATTCAATTTAGATTCTTTGGGTACATTAAACGCTCTTTGATTTTGAGCATTCTGCGCTTTCTCTTGCCGTTAATCTAATCAGTTATTTATTATACATTTGAATTTATTGAATCGGATGCTTTTTGTGTGTGTGGGGGGGGAAGCCTTTAAAAAAAAGTAATAATAACCACGCACATTCTCTTTTAAACTCTCAAATAACCCAGAGCTGCCATGGAGTGACAGATTTCAAAACTAAAAATGACGAATTCTGGTTTCAGGAATAATCCTTTTTAAAACGGAGTGACCATGAAAATCCATTATAGGAATATACTGAGGGAAAGTTCAGTTATAATTTCTAGGGTGGAAAGGGATAAGTCCCTGAGACCACGCAACAACAGCTAAAGATTTATTCACGGTTCTTCACCAGTGCGTTGAGTCCTAAAACTGGTTGCTTAAAACAATTTTAGAAGCTCATAATTTTTTTTTGTTGAGAAAATAATATTTATGAGATAGTTTTGTCACCTAATTGCTTCCGTTTGTTCAAGTCTTTTTAAATCCGATATAAGACTAGTTTGCAAAACTGAAGTAATTGAGTCATTTTTCAGCACATAGCCATGGAACTGTAGAAAAAGACTTTTTGTGTGATCGGTAGGATGAAAGGCCAGCTCAATAGATAGGTGATACATTGGTAAAAAGAAGAAGCAAGGTGTCAAAGGGTGATGTGTGGGAGTACAAAATGCGTGTTGGTAGCGTGCATAGTGCAATGCAAGTTAAAGGGGAGGTATGATTCAATTCCAGAAATCTCTGAAAGAGAAACCGAGATCGTAATGGTAATATGGCTGCAAGATACCACCAGGACACCTTTACCCAAGGCAGGATGATCGGTAAGCTAGAGGAAGGGCGTACTTCGAAATGTGTTGCCCAAGTGTTTGGAATTGACAAAAATGCATTACGAACTTGGTTGATTGATTGATTATTTGTTCCCACTTCACTTTGAAGCTACATGAGCACTACTGGCGTGAGTGAGTGAATATTAACGTCGCACTGTTCAGCAACACGAGGGCTTTTGGCGACGGACCGCGTAATTTTGAGCCATGGTCAAGCGACGCGGACGACACCTGAGCTGGCACTCCCCTCTCCTAACTACCATACCACACCCACTGGAGGACGTTTGAGCTCTCGATAGAGTTAACGTACATCGCTTCCCTACACGGCGGGTCTTCAGTGGTACTGGGCTCGAACTCATGACATACCAGCCACGGGACTTTTACCTTAACCACTAGGCAAACACTGCCACTTCCTATGTTCTACAGAGCATGATAAAGGGCTGATGTTAAAGTAGCTTTGCATGTTTAAAAATACTAATATATTTTTACTTGATAAAGCCCAACCAAAATAGGACCCTCGGTGTTTTTTTTTGGTTGCACCAGGACCTTCGGTTACCTAGCTACGCCCCTGTATATCTATATATATATAAAGGAGAAAAGGGACTCACTCACTGACTAAATGACTAATCACGATATTTCCGGAACTATTCAAACTACAGACTTGAAATTTGGTACCCATGTTCCTTTCATAGAGTAGAGATCCGCTAAGAACGGATTTTTTTGCGAAATTCAAAACGCAAGGGTCGTTATAAATAATTGACTGGCAATGGACCTCAGAGTTTTGAACCACGGTAAAGGCAGAAATACCCTTCTTTCTAAATTTCCATACCACGAAGACTTTGAGTCCTCGACAGATTTAATGTGTTTCAGCCCCTTTACGGGGCGGGTCATCAACGACACCAGGATGGGACAGAAATAACACCAGTCACGAGTTTTGCCATAATGAACAACTTACGGCAACAGGACGACACGTTTCCTTTATAAAGGGTGCCTGTTCGCCCGTGACTCTGAACGCTGCATACCATACACAGCAATCCATCGACGGCATTGTTTATAGTGGTAACTGGACAATCCATAAATGAGTAATCGGTTGTTCAGAATGCATGGAATGCATGCTCAGAATGCAGTTTGGGGAGGTATATTACTATGGGACTTTAGTTTGTCATTCTTCGAATCTTGTGTTTGCTTCGCTCCGTATTGTATGTGTCTTACGAATTTTTTGCTGCTGTTGTGTTTTTAATATCCCTTAGGTATTATGTTGTGTCTCGGCAGTATTAGTAATATGTCACCTAGCAATTTTGACGCGAAACAGCAAAATCAGAAAAGTTGCTTAAGTTTTGTATACCATTGGTTTTTTTAATAGTTATTTGGAAATGTAAAATTACATGGCTAAAATCTTAACTGAAATAACGAATTGTTGAATGCTTGGTTTTTTTCCCTGCTTACAATGTCTTTAATTTAATTTCCCCTAAGTAGTTCAAATAAAAATGAAATATTATTGTAAGTAAAAAAAATTAGAACTTAATGCAGTTTTCTTCGTAAACAATAACAACAACAAAAAACATACGTTAGGTGTTAAGAATTCATTAGGAAAAGTTATTTATTAAGGAAAATTAAATTGAGGAACAAAACTGTGTGTGGCACAAAAAGGAAAAAAAATTAGAACTTGACAACTTTCAAAAACCTTATGACAACTTAATTTGAAAATTAAACTTTACAACAGTAATTTAATATTAACTACATGCATAAAATCAAGTAGGTTTATATAATGTAGGATTATGTTTTTATAGAACTGTTATAATTTATACATATAACCACATGCTGAAGCACAAGGCCTTATGAATTTTTTGATTGAATATTTTCCATCATAGTCTCATTACAGGGTGCAAATCTAAAATAAGGGAAACACGTGAAGAGTCTTATAAGAGTTTATAAAAATTTGTAATCTAGATCAGGGATGGATAATTGTTTTGGTAGGTATTTGAACCATAAAAATCAATAAATATAAGTTAAATAAAATAGTGGTTTTTTTTTATTTAATTTATTTATTGCGCTAATTTTATATCATCTATCACTGCACACAAGCACATTTAGTTTTAGATTCAGTTTAAGGAGACAAATGTACCCTATCATATTTTTCTATAATTTTTTTTAACTAAGAGTGAGATGGCTTGTGCTGAAATTCTCATCACATCCTGCAAGTTAATGTCTGCCAGCTTGCATCTGCATTTTCTCTCGTTCATCTTCTCACGTAAGAAAAACTTTTCTCATAAATATATGTTGGCCCAAGAATAGAGAACATTTCGTGTCTATTTGGTTTTCTCTGGCTGTCCTAGTAGACCGCAAAAAAAGAAGAAGAAAGAACTCTGTGTGGGCTGCTATTTGCCCACCCCTGGTCTAGATAATACTCTTGTAAATGTTTTTGATTTCTGTAGAAATCCCAATTACTGGGCAAAAGTTTTTCAAATATTCTTTAAAATCACAATTATTCTTTAAAAACAGATTTAATATATATGTTGTATACGCTCAGGTGACACCAGCGCCACTCTCTGTAAACCCCGGATGTAAGGGGGAGAAGGAATACACTTACCTTCTTTCCCAGCAGCGCGCGTCTAGTCAGGTTTAACAACCTGTAGATGTCATTAAATATCCTTAAACCTAACCGTCTTTTTTTTCATTCAACATACCCCTAGACACCACCCTCTCTGTTACATATATATACAGTCGACTCTCGATAAATCAAACCTTCGCTAATACGAACTTCTCAGTAATTTGAAGTATATGCTCAGTCCCTAGAAAAACTCTTGATATTTCGAACTAAAACAATACATTTTGGTATACTCAATGTTTCGAAGGGAAATCTGTGGCTGGCCAGACTACAACACGCGATAATTCGAAGTTATCTTATAAAACTCTCGACAATTCGAACACTCACCATCATATACAGTCCTGTAGCAAATAGGTTGGAGCTTATAAGTTTTGAGTTGTATTGTCTCTGCGTGTCTCCCTTGTAATGTAACCCCTTTGATGACCATCTGTCTGCTACCTCTTTTAGTGTTTTTCTGTTCCACAGGAGAAAATATTCTTTTATTTCTATCCTTCTTCATGTGGACGATAGACTAACCGCACCTAATTTCAGTCGTCCATATCTTTCGTTTAACACGTGGCCTTATTCACACATGTGCTCAGAAAGGATGGTCCACTATTTTGAAGAAGAGATGCGTAGGATTGTGTATGAATGTATTGAATGTATTCTTTTAATACGGGACTCTTAACTTCTGAATAATATTATACTATATAATATGTACTTTTTAAAAATACTTTAAAATAATTTTATACATATGTACAATTGAGTTGTTTTATTACATAGTTTCAAATTTGAATATGTGTGTTAGGAAAAAAATTTTCTATGTGTATTTTGGGAATTTTTTCTACTCTTGATAATTCGAAGTTTTTCATTGGTCCCTCCAACTTCGAATTATCGAGAGTCGACTGTACACACACACACACACACACACACACACACACACACACACACACACACACACACACACACACACACACACACACACACACACACACACACACACACACACACACACACACACACACACACACACACACAACACACACACACACACACACACACACACACACACACACACACACCACCACACCACCACACACACACACACACACAAATCTCAATTTTTCTAACCAAACTTTCAAATACGTTAAACGAAAATAATCTATTTGCAAGAATTATAGGAAAATATATTATAAATGTATCTGTAGAATATTTAATGGGTAATTAAAAGAATTTCATAATATTAAAGATCCAAACAGAACAATTCAACATAAAGCCTAAATCATAAGGAAAAAGAAAGAAACAGTGAAGATCATTTAAAAGATTACGATAAAGCTTGCTAATAGCAATTATTGCAGAATGATAAAAATACACTCCTTTTTACGTATTAAATCTATTAAAATTTTTTCAACTGAAGAAGTAAATATCAGTAGAAATATATCAAGGAAACAGAGCTAAAAAGAAATTACTTTCCGATATTTTTGTTTTTCCAACATGCGGTGAGAGACGACTTAATAATCCTGAAAAATGATTCGGAAGACATTTCACTGGTGTTGCCATTCCGAGTGACAGAAATAAGCAATACGGCCTTCGTCTGCTGTCGAACGGATCAAAGGTTTCTGCGAATCAACGAATGACACCGCATACGTAAGAGACGATAAGGATCGGTCCAGTGGACAAGTGAAGAAAAATAAAATGTTGTTTATGTACAATTCGTTCCCAATTTTCTGATGGAGAGACGGTCAAGAGATGGATGGCTGAATCATTAATCTGTCCATCGGCGGAGGCTTTGATGGGATTTCTTGCTGATTTACCTTCGTTCTTTTTTACTTTGTTTATTACTCTTTTGCATTATGTAACAGAGATATTGCTCAAATTCTTTGCTAACCTTCTGATTGTTTTATCTGGAAACTTTGAGAAATAAAATTAAGGCGCCATATATATACACACTCACAAGTCTAAGTTTACTTCTATAAACACCAAGGTGAGCATATATAAAACTTTAATCAGGCCTATTGCTATGTATGAAAGTGAATGTTGAACCCCCAATGAAGTAGAGGAAGAAAAGGTGCTTATTTTTGAAAGAAAAATCTTAAGGTAAACTTTTGGACTCATTCAAGAGAACAATGAGTGGATAATTCTTTACAAACAGGAAATTTGCATGAAATCTGACAAATATGGTAGGACTGACATTGTGAGAACTATAAAAGCATCAAGTATTAGGTGGCTGGGTTATCTATACAGATATGCCGATGCTTTTCCTACCAAAAAAGTAACATTTCCGAAAATTGAATGGACCAGACGTAGAGGACGACCACCTACACGATGGTTAAACGATATTGAAAAGGACCTCAAATTAATGGGAATCAATCGATGGAAGGCCATCGTGACTCATAGGGTCAACAGGAGGAGGATCAGTGAGTCAGCCTTGGCTTGCAAAAGGCTGTTGAGCTTATGAAGAAGAAGATATATATACACTCACAAAGTAAGAATTAAGAAAAATCATTATTCCAGAATATTTAGAATATATGTGAGAAATCCTATTTGTGAAAAGGCAAAAGCAAACGAAACTCATCGTTTAAATTAAAAAGTTCATGCTTAGAATCGAACTGCAGGGTTAGGTAGATGATAACGGTTACCGAAGGGTTATATTCGCGAACTCGTGATCTGACCTTGTATGCTCATGTCCTGAGGCCATGTCATGATAATAGCTATGTATCTAGAAGGATTGATTAATGTAAAATATGTCATACCTCAAGGACCTCTGTTGGTATGGTGTAGAAATTTGAAGAGTAGAGAGAGAGCTAACTCAGAATTTCGTCACTTGAAGGAGGTTCATAATTGCAAGGCCAGTAGTCTTTAGTACTTCATAGTGCAGCGTTAATAAGTTTATCAATACGGTATCAAACATGTTTAAGGGTACTAACCTTCCTTTTTGGATGTGTAACATCTTTACTCTCGGTTGCTGGATATTTGTTGGAGTGATTTCGTGAAAAGGGACGGAAATGCGTAACAGGAAGTCGGGGGAAGCGCGCGCTGTTTGATTTGACCAATTCAGCGCCTTGGGGGTGTCTCTTCGCTAGCCTCGTCGCAGGGACCAACTGTAGTAGCAATTAAGACGCCCGCCTACCGCACATACCAGCAAGTCTTATTAGTCCAGAATAAACTTGTGATACTTACACTCAAATGTCAAAGTCTCAGGGCTCGTTGTGTGTGAAATCTCTCTCTGAGGATATATTTATATATGTGTAAACTATATATTAACAATTATATTTCTTGTTAAGCTTCTCACAAAGCTCATCATTCTTTAAAAAAAATAGGAGTAAGTAACATGGAATTATTTGAATAAATATTTAAGTGCTTATCATTTTCATACTTTGAGGTTAATTCTTGTCACTGTCAATATAATATTTTTAATTGTGATTAAAAATATTTCTCGATTAAAAAAAACTAACTAATTAAGTAAACGGGTATTTTTGATTTTCTCTAATATTTCTAATTTTTAAGCATGCGCTTGACGGTGTCTCTTCGCTACCCTCGTCTGGGGGTCCAACTGTAGTAGCAATTAAGACGCCCACCTACCGCACATACCAGCAAGTCTTGTCATTTTGGTGGTCGCATACATTTCTCCGAATCAAACAGTTAAAAAAATTAAAGATTCCCTGCATTTTGTACTTTTACCGTATACCGAAGGTGGTTCTGCTCTTTTGGAAGGAAAAAAAAAACTACTCCTCGCTTCCCATGATTTTGAGAGGTGATTTTAACGTTAACTTCAGTTTGTCAGAAGCCGAGCCGCTCATAGCTTTTCTGAAAGATGAACTCAAGCTCGAAATGAACACTAATCGAAATGTTTCGACAACTAACAGTGGTACTGTTATTGACGCCATTTTTCAACAATTTTTAAATACTTTGAAATCACAAGTATATGTGTCATACTTTAGTTTTCATAAATCTATTGTCTCCGCTCTTCCCCAAATTGAACAATAATAAATATTTTTGATAAAAATTGCATTACTCCTTGTGTTAATTAAATAAAATTTTCATTAGAGATATAATTATTCGATAGAAAATTATTTCCAGTCATAACTGATTCATTACTTTCAGGATTAAAATCACTATTGCGTATTTACCATGATAACAAGTCAGATGTTACACATCATATGCGACTACTGTAAGACTCATTTTAATAAAAATCTCTTCTGAAACCGAGTAAAAAGTAAATTTGTTTGTTTCATATTACTGGGGGAGAGGAATATGAATTTTACTTCATTGAATAGGAAAATAATATACACAAACGAGAATCAAAAGCAGTAAAACATTTTGAATATGAGATAAAAGGAAACATACTATAGGCTATGATATGTAAAATAGTATTCATTTTCGAAAGCAAAGTCCAAAGCGGAGCAGAATAGCAGAAACATAAATATATAATCAATTGAAATCTTCAAACTAAATCTTATTTAAGATAATTTGTTAAAAGTATAAATCAAATGCTCTTTTCAAGTCAAAAAATTCTATGAGTTTTGGCATCTTTGCAGAGGACCTTACTTTAATATCAAATTATCATTAGTGTGGGATGTGATCTCATCACACACACACACACACACACACACACACACACACACACACACACACACACACACACACACACACACACACACACACACACACACACACACACACACACACACACTTATGTTATAAAAAAAGAGAGAGGCTTGAGATTTATCCACAAATGTAGGGTATGATATACAAATTAAAAAGTAAAAAGTTTGGGCCTGAACTGAATACTTCTAAATTGGAAGGGCCCAATTTTAAAATTGTGTTACCAAATTTTATTCACGTAAAATTTTATATTAATATTGAGATTTTTAAAAAAATTCGTAAGGATCTTTAAGGATCAAGATCCTTTCTTCAATATAAAATTTTTATACCTCATATTTTTTAAGGTCATTGATTTAAATTGTTTAATTGTTTTCCGAATAAATATTTAATACCGGACATCCTTTTCGAAAGAAAGTAGTCAACAATATATTATAACTTGAGTAAAATTTATGAAATATGTGTTCGATTCAAACAAAAGAGCTCAAACTGAATTTAGGTGCCCTAACTGTACCAGCAAAGAGGAGCCAATTATTATGAGTCTTCCATTTTGGTAAAAAAAATTATGTATTATAATTATAATGAGAAAGATTATAAATAATCGCCTAATCTCTACTCTAAAGAGATTATTTTGATTTGAAGGAGTCGCGTCAATATTAAAGGAATCAATATTTAGATCTTAACAATCTTACACAAAAATTAAGGAATGTAATCCAATTTAAAAGCTTTTTTAAAACTGAAAACTGTTCCGATATTAATAGTGCAATGAAAACCCATTTGAAAACGGCTTAAGTAACTTTATATTATATACAGATATTTTTAAGGACCTTATGTTAATGTGTGACATTTTTAACTTTTATCTATTTACCAAAATTCCCCCGAACGAACGAAATTTTCAAGTCATTAGCAGTGTTGTAACTCAAATAAAAACGAAGAGGAGAAATTATGTGGAATAATTTTCAAACCAAAAAATGACTTTGTGGAAAGTTGATTAAAACATCACTTTAAGCGTAATTATGTTTGCAATTTCATTAACTTTGCAAATTTATATTGATAACATTATAATATTTTAGAACTTTTTGGTGGGAGCAGTTTATATATATATTTTATTTATAAACAGCGTATCATAGCGTATATTTCATCCATTTTTTTCATTAACAAACTTTTTTGTCAAAAATATACCATTTTTAAAGAAAATGGCTCCTATATTCAAACACACAAAAAAAGAATATATATATATTATATCGGTGTGAGTTGGCGTAACGCACACCCCCGCATCGCGGGGGGGGGGGACTCTAGGGGGCCCAAAGCCTAAATTATGTTATGGTTTTGAAATCCTTTCTAAAATCCCGTTTGGGGCACAAAATCCGACTTTGCAGGGGAGCCCCTAACATTCTCCGTTACGCCAGTGTCTGTGGGACTCACTTTTTTTTGTAGAAAAATTGTTTCATACTTCGTCACCTGTTCTTTAATTCCAAACTTATTTAAGTTTATGATAAAAGAGATGTAGTTTTCCTTTATAAAATATATTTAAATTTTACGATAAAAGTTGCATGTACTATACCTTCACGACTTGATACCAATATTGGAACATTTTTCTAACCCAAATCCCCCCCCCCCCCTCCCAGTATGAGCCCCGTTCTTCAACTTCAAACGAAGACAACCTTCACCTATTTGCAATTACATCTATAAAATCTGTCTTCAACTAAAACTAATTTTACTTCTCTATTGCTTCTTTCCGAGAGAACAAAGATCCCCCACAGATATAACCGCAGCATATGTTCCATCGGAACATGGAATTTTGGCTTCCCAACTTTTGGAGCAAAGAAGAACCAATTAATCGATCGTCCCCCTCCTCGTTACGGAAGCTTATTAGAGAGTGGAAAACAGAACCAAAAAAGACACATCGCTAATTTATTTCCGAGATCGTTAAAGTGTTTTACGAGGTCGTGCAACGATTTAATCCAATATCTGTCCCCGTGGAGAAATCGACGAAGACTATCTGCAGCGTTCATCGCCGACCGCTTAATTCGCGCTATGGACACATTTCCAGATTGTATTTATCGAGGTTAAGCCGTAATTGACTCGTATTTTCTTTCACCTTCGTCTTGTGGAAATAGTGAAAATACGAGCATTTATTTTTCCATCTGTGAGCTTTCAGCCAAAGAACTGGCTCCTACTGGAACGTGATTATATTTCCATGACAAATAAAATACAGGGAAATATGATTAACTAGTAGTGCAGCTACGTATCCAAAGGCCCTGGTGCAAAAAAAATAAATAAATAAATAAATAAAAAAAATGAGGGCCCCATCCTGGGGTTATGTTCTATCATATATGTGTGTGTGATCCATATATAATGAATATAAAACAATATTTAAAAATATACAAATCTATTTTAGCATCAGCTTTTTATCATGCTCTGTATAACATAGGGAAGCAAAGCTTCATACTACTTACATATATGTGTATACAATGGCGCACACAAGGGGGGTGTCCTAGGGGTCTGGAACCCCCCAAGCCCCTTGAGTTTTTTTATTGATGATAATCATATATATAATGTAAAATTTAATTAAATGCTTGTAGTTAACAATTTATTTTATTAATTAATACTAATTATTAATCCAATAACTTATTTTTTTTGCTGTGTTTTGTTAACAAAATTGACAGAATCAATTGGTGTCGTCTTGAGGTATGATACGACTTGGAGGACTCTTGAGCTTGGATACCCCCTTGAAAAATATTTTTGTGCGCTACTGTGTTTATAAGTTTTCTTGTGTGGGCTTTAGTGATCCCTCGGGTTCTATTTGAGACACGACAGACCTCTTTTAGAACAACTGTGAAGATTTTAGGGACTGCCAGAACCGGAAGACGAGAAGTACGCAATAGATAATTAAAAATAAATTATACCGAACAAGATTACTAATAATAACAGGTATTAGGGGGAAAAAAAGGTTTTTGATAAAGAATAAAATGTTTATGATATGAAAGTCAGATTTACCTTCTAACAACAAACTATCAATTTGATTTACAATATTTTCTTAGCTTTAGTTTTCGCAAATTTACAGTAATTTCGGTTAAATCTAGTCTTGATGCGAGTTAGTTTTCAATTGCTATTAGCAATAAATGAACGGAGTCGAGCTTAGCCCACATCGTTTTTTAAACAATTTTTAATTTGCTTAATTTTGTTGGGGAATGACTGAGTACCTTGCCCTGTTGGGCCTTACCTGATCTTTCAGCTGCTACAGAAGTAATAGGAATTCTGCAGAATAATAACACAACACTGTTGTAAGTACTTCTGTTCAATATGATTATAAATTTTTCAAAAAAACCCTCTGCAAAATAGCAGAGGAAGGGGGGGGGGTGTTATATCAGTCTATTACATATAGGAGTGGATTGCGAAATATTGAAACAGGAAACTAGACTGTTATGAATCATATTTTTATTAAAAGTAGAATGTAACCAGGAAGGAATTGCTTCCTATGTAGTTTTTTAAAATGTAATAATAAAATTATGTCAAGGTTTTATTCATATCTTAAATGTGTGAGAAATTATCCAAGTTTGCTTGCTTGGTGGTCAGTGTCCCAGGGCTCCCTGAGTTTGAAGGCCCCGGTGCACGGCACCGCCAAGTCCATTGGTAGCTACAAAAATGCTATTAACGTGTGAAAATGCTTAAAACGAATTATCGGTAAACACGAAATAATACAACGATCCTGACAAACTACTATGTATTTTCATACATTTTTTCCTCTTAACATGAAACAAAAATCATTTAACACGAAGAGTCTTCCCTTCTGGGAATGAGCAAAATACGGAAAACACCAGCCGGATTGGGCTGTCCGACTGTATCATCGGAAGATTTCGCTGCAGTAGATGATGATATAATGTGTATACAGCCCCAAGTATGGCACACAAAGATATTTTGGAGTTTGATAAAAGCTCAAAAAGTATCATGATGCAGATTCCGTTGACGAAAATGAAATGAATATTGCAGCTCCTCTGTTCTTACGACATCCGAAACGAGGAACATTATGAAAAGTATATTCAGTTATTTAGATGCACATTTCAATGGTGAAATGAATAACAAAATGGATGACATCAAACAAATTGTAGACAATTTGATGCTTAAAAAAACAATGCAAAGGAAAACATCAGATTATTTTCCAAACACTCAATTCATGTTTTGTTTTTCAAAAAACTTAAATATTTTGCATTAGATTTCATTAAGGTCTTGTGAATGATTTGGTTTTATTAATGTTTAGTAAATATATACATTCATATATACATATCTATTTAAATTAAATATATTCTAATAAGCTTAATTTTTTTTTGCACAAAGTTTTTTTAACACGAAAAAAATCTTAGTACCTCATTTTTGTGTTAAACGATTTTCATTGTATGTCTTGTTACAAAACATTTGAAATATCTGTATGATAGTTAACAACATTAATGCATTTTTAGAATTATAGCTTATTCTTCCATTTTTTTTCTCTTAAAATGTTGCTTAATTTTAATTCGCATTTCAATTTATAAAGCTGATATTTGTATGTTTATATCTTACGTAAAGAGTGATTGCTTGCTGTATATTATGATTTAAATCCAGAGACTTTTCTAAGCATAGGGAAACTAGGCCCGGGTCCAAAACTTTGCCTCAGGGGTGGGGTCTCATCTTGTTCTCAACTGAACCTCAATGAGATGGTAATCCGAATAATTTTAATTACCAATTGTCAGTGGCTCACATAAAGAAGGGAGCCCGGGGAGGGTCTCTTCCCTCTCATCGCTCTTGATTTTTTTATTAATTATAATCCTGCGTATGTAGTACGTAAAATAATTCCAAACAAAGGTAAAAATGCTAATTATTTATTCAATAACTAATAATTCAAGGTTAATTAATGCTAATTATTTATTCGATGATTTATTTTTTGCTGTTTTTCGTTCCCGGCAATTTCGATAAAGTCAAAAGAATTAGTTTGGTGGCGTATTGAGGTATAGATTCAAGAATAGTGGACTTTCAACTCTTTTCCCCCTTTGAAAAATTCCTATGTGCACCGCTACCAAACGCTATTTTTGGACGTATTCTTAGAGAAACTGGAAATTCTCCCAACTGTTAGCCACCCGGCAGCAGTGATAAGAAGACTACCTTGTTGTGCCATGTCCATTGTCTATGTCTAAGCCTTGGTCTACCACCATCCATCATCATTCAGTTGAAAGATGTCAATCGATCTGTTTGGTTTGGGACTAAGTATGTGAGATTGTGAGTCAAGCACAATTATTTGTTATGGGTTACCATTAGTACATATGCTATATTCTGTCTGATTATAAGGTGTGCAAGTGATATAATTCTTCATGGTAAACTAACTCAGGCAAAGTTTGGCAGTGAAATTTTATGTCGAGGAGGCATAATATAAAAGCAGTTTCTCTAAACATATATTTTATTCGTTAAACAAGTAAAATCAATCTGCTCGCCACTGGAGCAATTGAAACAATAAGTTAAAAAAAATATAATCCTCAGAAAAATAACATAAACAGACTTTGGTCAACTGATTCGAACCCCTCCTTCAAACTTCTAACTTCTAATAGATCGAAACATCTTAAAAAAAAGCTAAGCAACACACCAGTTGCACACATCTAATATGCCTTCAGTCGAAGAGCCCAATCACCTCTCACACTCTTTCTGAGACCGACGATCCTCTCTCAACCAACTTCGGTCTCCTTAAATACTTACACGAGCCAAGTTAGATAAATCTACATTGCAGCCGTTGCCAACTACAAATCTCGAAACTTGCACAAAGGTCGGGTTCGAATCAGTTTATTTACTTGAGATCATGGCGCGTGGTTGGAAAACCTTTAGGCCACCATAAAAATTCGGATCCTAAAATAATTTTTTTTTCCAAATGTCTAACAGCAAGAAGGACACACATAAATACACTGATAAATATAATGAGAAACCTTAGATAAATACCCTGAAGAACATAATGTTATGAATACAATATCAGTGAAAATTACAAATTAATTTATAAGTTTTTAGATTGTTTTTATCACCTGGATATTATTTATCTGTAGATCACAAGTCTTTACTTTACTTATTTCTTTACGATTCTTAATAACTATCGTGATCTCATGGGTTTTCCCGTGAGGATCATTACACATCTGTATTAGTGGAGCTCACACGGGGGGGGGGGCACTGGTCCAGTTCCCCTCCCCCAACCTTTGATTTTTTTTTCTAGATTGATTATAATCCTATGTATATAGCCCGCAAAATTTACTGAAATATTTGTTATTGATAATTTATTTTATTAATTAAGGTTGATTATTTATTCAATAATTTATTTTTCACTGTTTTTTGTTTTCTATAATCGACAAAATAAAAAAAAACATGTTGGGTGGTGCCCCCATTGAAAAATTTCTGTGAGTATCACCAGATGAAATTCGGAGACAAACCTATAAAGTCAAACAAAATGGGGGGAAAACCGCTTTGTACTTAAAACATTTCATTAAAAAATCACTTAAGAGATATTTTGCATAAGCGGCACTCACCACAGGAACTTTATTCAGTGACGCCAGCTACGGATTATTTCATATAGTTTCTTCCTTTTTTTTTCTCTCTCTCTCTTCATATTCTAATTACTTTAAGTGCCGTTTTAGTACCATATCTAAATTATTATTATTAGATTTTGTGAAATTCCATGTTTTCTTTAAAATAAAATATTAGCAATAAGGGCAAGATGCTCTAAATTTGCCTGCAGTGAATCGGCTAAAAAGCCTTTAGTTGAAACCTTCTCTTTCCAGCAAGAATTAAATGCATGCTTAAGTATATGGAAACCGATTCTTATTTTTAACAGCTTTTTTAGGATATAATTTATACGGTTTTCATTTATACGCTGTTTTCAATGAATTAAATATTTGTGTAAATAACGGTATTTCTGCAAAGGTTAGGGTTGGGCAATTTTTTTTTTTGGCTGGTGGACCCCATTGTGGCAACGCAGGGCAGCACTTTTTTAAAAATGATTGCATTTATTAGTTAACTTTGCATATCAGAAACGGTATATTGTACCATATAAAAATCAAAAATATAGGTGGCCGTAAAATCCGGCGTATAACGCGTACCGATACTTCAAAGCTGCATTTTTTAATTTTAGGTAGATTCCCCGTGCTTATAACGCTCAACTCCTTCTTTACGAAGAAATCTGAAATATATGTATGCAGCGCTCTTATGTTTTGAGGTCATTTATTCGAGGTTTTATCTCAGGCTTTGAAAAAATAGTATACTTTTAGAATAATAACCCTTGTGCGTGTGAAGTTCAATAGGTATGTCAATTCTTTAAAATAAACAGTACTTCGATGTTTGTTGAAGTCAATTTTCCTTATGCTCATATCTTCTTTTATTTTTAAAGCTCTCATTTTTATACCTGGTGTATAACGCGCATCTGTACACTTCGATCTTATTTTTTGTGTTTGAAGTGCGCGTTGTACGCCGGTTTTCACGGTAAATAAAATAGCAGTCGTTTTATTCAATTGATTTATTGTGCTAATTTCATTTAATCTCCAGCTACAAGAACATTTAATTTTAGAACCGGTTTAATGTGACAAATGTACCCTATCGCACTTTTCCACAATTTTTTTTTAAATGTAGAGGGAAATTCTTGTTGAAATTCTCTCATTTCACTTGGATCTATATTTATTGCCTTGCACAAAAAAACAACAACCTTAGTTTAGAAATATACGTTGATTCAGATATAGAGAACATTTTCTCTCTCTCACACAGTCGGTAGTTACTTTTTTTTTTTTTTTTACTTTTACTTCTTATAAAAGTTTCCTTCGAGCCTGCGTGTTGACGTGGCCGTCTTAGTGGATAATACGAGAGGAATCTGGTCACACACGGGAAAGATATCTTCAAGGCGGATTTTCTGACTGTTTTGGCTGGCCACAAACAAACTCTTTGCGGGCCACAAGTTGCCCACCACTAGTATAGGTACATTTTTAGGTAATATTTTTATTTAGAATATATATATATATATATACTAGCTGTTACCCGCCCGCTTCGCTGGGTATTTCATGATGTTTTATAAATTTTTGCTGGTTATACATATGAATAAATTATTGATATTTAAGTCCTGCATTAAGAATTCGATTGTATTGAAAAATATACATTCCTTACGCTCCCTCAACGCCACTTGGGGGTCTATTTTCACGAAACGCATTTTGTGGCGTATCTCTATTCTATGAGAGGAATCTGCTTATCAAATTTCAAGACTGTGCATCTAATAGTTTAAAAATCGGAATAATTATTTATATCTCCCCTTAACTCACCGCAACACCCTTGGGGTCATTTTTCCCAAAACCCATTTTGTAGTGGATATTTACTCCATAAAAGAAACATGTCTACCAATTTTCAAGCAGGTTGGTCAAGTAGTTTAAAAACGAAAAATATTTATCTATTATGCCCTTAACCTCCCCGCAACGCCAGTTGGGGTTATTTTCCCAAAAACCATCTTGTAGCTGATCTCTACTCTATGAAGGAATCTATTTATCAAATTTAAAGACTGTGCGTCTAATAGTTTAAAAATGCAAACAATTATCTATAACGCCCCTAAGCCCTCGCAATGTCACTTGGGGGTTGATTTTCACCAAACCATTTTGTAGCGGATCTCTACTCTATAAAAGGAATCTGCTTATCTAATTTCAAGATTGTACGTCGAGTAGTTTAAAAATGGAAACAATTATTTATAACGCCCCTTAAACCCCCGTAACGCCCCTTGCGATTTGAATTTCGCAAAAAATCCGTTCTTAGCTGATCTCTACTCCATGAAAGAACATGTCTACAAAATTTCAATCTGTAAGTTGAATAGTTCCGGAGATATCGTGATTAGTCAGTCAGTCAGTGAGTGAGTCGCTTTTCACCTTTATATATATAGATATAAATTCTTGATATCTAAGTCGTAATTCGATTGTATTAAAAAATATACTTGTCGTCTCTTGATAAAAAAAGAAAGGGCAGAACTTATCTAATTTGTATTTTCTAAAATTTTCTAAAATTGAAGTATAGAATGATGTTTGCGCTTTCGTAACCCTATGACCAAGTGGATTCCCGCAAAACCAATTTTCAGTGGATCTCTACTCTGGAAAATGAACATGCAAGCCAAATTTCAAGTCTAAATCTAACAGGAGGAAAAAGCGAAATTTTTACTATCCCCCCCCCCCTCGTAATCCCGTTGAGAGTCGTTTTCCAAAATAACCATTCTTAGTGGATTTCAATTCAACAAAAGAAAAATGCAAACCAAATTTCATTATTATAGTCCTTGTAGTTCGCAAAAAGGATTTTTCTTTTGTCAATACGCCCCAGTAACCGCTTGCTCCCCAAGAGTTGATTTCCTTCAAATTCCTACTCTACGAAAGGAATCTGCTTACAAAATTTCAAAACTGTACGTTTATTAGTTTAAAAATGGGGATAGTTATCTTTAATGCCCCTTCAGCCCCCACAACGCCACTTGGGGATCTGTTTTCACAAAACCCATTTTGTAGGAGAACTGTACTCTCTATGAAAGGAATCTGTTAACCAAATTTGAAGACTTTGCGTCTAATAAATTAAAAATGGAAAAAAATTACCTATAATGCCCCTTGAGTCTCCGCAACGCCATCTAGGGGTCAATTTTTACAAAACATGGATCTTTAATCCATGAAAGGCTTCAGATTATCATATTTCAAGAGTATACGAACAGTAGTTTAAAAATGAAAATAATTATCTATAACGCCCCTTAAGCCCCGCTAAGCCACTTAGGTTTCGATTTTCACGAAACCTATTTTGCAGCTTATATCTACCTTATAAGAGGAATCCCCGCTTACCAAATTTCAAGACTGTACGTCTTAT